>BGPR01006378.1:0-20054 GCA_013235015.1 Araneus ventricosus | reverse complement strand
TTTAATTGATTTTATTCAAGAAAGGCCGGCTCTCTGGAATCCAGTAAATTGCAATTATGCAAAAAAAAACTTTTAAAAAGTTATGCTACGAAAGCGTTTGTGAAGAAATGGCGAAAAGATGGCCTGAAGACGCCGATGCGTAGTAATAATATGCAATTTTTTTATTTTAATTTTTTATTGAAATAAGGTAGATGCTCCAGTTTTTGCCACATTAAGAGAAAATTAGAATTTTCACAGTGAATGACTGGCTCAAGTTTTTTAAGTATTCTTTAGTATACTTAAAAAAGTATTTAGTAAGTATTTTATTGCCTGTTAATTAAAAAATCTTTCTCTGGAAAAATATTATATTTTGAGTTATGAATTTTTAAATAATGTATCTTAATTTGTACCAGTTTTGGCCACATAAATATCATAATATATAACAGGCATTTTACTTAATATTAAGCAGAAATAAAGCATTTTCATGTAGTATGTATTTTATTACATTTTCCTTCTTTATAGCAAGTTTTTCATTGCATATAAAATAACTGATTATCAAATTTGGTGTCAAAGTTTTACATTATTTGTTTGATATTTTTTCTTGTTTATATTTTCAAAACATTCAGTAAATTTCTAATTCTTATATTATAGCTACATTCAGCAAAAATTAAATAGTATGATTTTTGGGACAAATTAATGCACCTATTAGTTTGTATCTCTGGTTATTATACATAAATTAAGTCTTAAACGATATAAAATTTATTAAAAAAAGAGGCTAGTACTATCCCATAAAAGCATTTCCATAGATAACCAATCTTTTGTAAATGTTCAAGATATTATGATGAGTCATCCAGAAGGTACATTTTCACAAAAAAACAGAGTTTCAGTGACACAGAAATTTTTTGGTGTGTAATTTGCCAAGTTTAATATTCATTAATCTTGCATTATAAGTATGCATTGAAGCCATGAATAAACAAATATGATGCATTCTATGTTTTATGCTATTCAAAAATGTACTACATTTAAATATTTTTTTTAATTTATTTTTTTGCTCTGGACCATTGTACCCTACAATGGTCCACTTTGTCACTTGTTACTTAAAAATAAATATTAAAAAAAGTATAGATAATTAATAAATTTAGAGTGTATTATAAATCTTAATATGTAGAGAATATGTATTCATTTTTTTCAAGCCAAAAACAAAAATAACTTGCATAAAAATTTATTGTTTTTAAAGGGCTGAATTTATATGCAAATACTTAAAGCATCCCTTTAGGAAATAAAAATAAAAACCCTCTTAAACCCTAAAGATAATTAATTTTAGAATTAATAGTTATTTCTGACAGTGTGACGATGAAAGATTGCAACACTTGCGAGTACTTGATACATGTTTATGCATTTAATTTTCTTGCAAGTTTCATGTTAAGGAAAAATGACCTAATCATATTGTTAATTACTAAAAAAGAGTTTGTTTAAGGTGTAGGAATGCATCTTATTGGTTAATATCAAATTAGTGGCTAATTTGCTTGAGAAATGGATGCATTCTGTCCAAAACTGGTACAGTTTTAAAAAAATGGAGCATCTACCCTTTTATGTTTTTATTTACTATGCATACATTTCTTTAGGGATTTTTTTTTTTTTTTTGCCATTTTAACTATGTTGAATAAATTATATAAATAAAGCTGAAACACCAGTTTTTTAGTATGCTGTAGAAATCAAAACGATTGAAAATATTTTCTTGGAATTTGTTCGCAAATTCTATGTGTCGTCTGCACATTCACTATGATTAATTCTTGCATTTGATAATTACAGAGAGAATTACATCATCACCATTAAAGCTGTCTCAGCGTAAACCAAAGTATTGGTATCCATGGCAGACAAACGCAACAGCAACAAACGACAAGTACGAAGTCCAACGCGGAAATGAAAGGACAGCGAAAATATAAACGACCCCAAAAAAAACTATTTCCATCGCCTAAAAGGCAATTACACATTGCAACTGTCATCCCTTTTTTTTGGGTTGTCAGATCGTAAAGAAGGGGCGTCAAACCCCCTTCAGTCAAGGACACATTGAAGGAGAAACCGTCCATCGAATACTTGCTCTCCCTTGGTGACGAAATGCTGACAAGTGTGCTATCGCCTTAAGAATTCACCATTCGGAGATCGCAGGGACCGTGCAGATTTTCAAACAGACAAGAGTCTTTCCTTTATCACTATACATTTTTTTGCGTATTTCATGGCGGACAATATAAATCATTTATTGGATCCAATTCTTCCCCCTTTTGACAAAAAAAGGAAACTTGAGGACTATTTTTAAAAAATCTCTCGGACTTTTGAGTTCCCAAGTTAATTCAATATGTGTTATTTCTACATTATGTTCGCGAATGTTGATCAACATTAATTGTTTTTAAAAAAAGGGGGCCCCTGATAATCTGTAATCTAGATATATATATATATATATATATATATATATATATATATAAGCTAATGTCTATGACTGTTTTTTTATGTACCAATATAAATAAATCTTTCAGTTCTTTTTTTTCAGGAGTAATTTATCGCATTCATGGCTGACATTATTCACTCTTCCTTTTTTATATTTATGCATGATATTTTTCTTTTTTTATTTTTTGATAAAAAGGATATTTATAATATACACGAACAAATCAATTTAACAAATACAATTTTTGAATCTACTGAACTACAGTTTTATATATTTAGGTGTTTTAATATATAGTATTTTAGGAGGTTACGCTTAAAGGTTTCTCCTTGGAATTTCATGCGGTGGTAATAAACTAACATAGTTATCATCGCTATCTACTGCATCCATTTATTCAAGGTAACTGGCAAGATACGAACACCGCAAACTGGACTGCATGTACTAACTGGCTCCTGCAGGAGTGAGGATATATTATAAACGCTAAAGAAGTTAACTCATAGATAACAACTTTAATAACGTGACAAGATAAAAGTAAAATAAATGATATTTAAATTAAGATATTGACAACAGAAACATAATTGATAACAATGCTAGAAGAGAAGTGCTAGAACAGAAAGACGACAGATAATGTCCAAGCCTTTATAGGACTCAATTCCTCTACTACAAATGCACAAGAAGGTTGACTGCGTATGCAGGAATACGCTGTTGCCATAGTATTATATAATATCAATTAAACAATATAACAATTTAGGTATATATATAGTATTATATTATATATAATATCAAGTTAACAATTTATGTGTTTATGTATCAATGCATCAAGTAAACAATTTAACAATAGTAAACAACATAACTATTGGTGCCGTGACTAGGATGGCACAATTAAAGAGGAACTTAATGAACTAATTGAAGCAGGACTCATTCATAGGAATATTTCACAATGGTCATCACCTATGGTGCTTGTGAAAAAGAAACAAAACCCAACAAATCCACATAAATCAGCCTTATATAGAATGGCCTTGGACCTACGATTGTTAAATACTATTTTGGAAAATTCTACTTATCCTTTGCCAAAAATTCCTACTTTGATAAATTAAATTTCAAAATATAAATTTTACACGACCATTGATTTTTATAAAGTAAAGTATAGTAAACAACATAACAATCAAGTATAGGTATGCAGATCAATCGTAACATTTTCTCTAGTCTTTTGCTTACCGACATGTTCTAGTAACCTTCATTGCACTGTTAACATTGTCAGATAAAATCATGTCCAAAAAGTAAGCACAATTTGTAAAATAAAAAAATTGAAGTTAATACGAGTACAATGGTTTAAAATCAATTATGGAAAATTATTTGGGTTCACACCGTTGAACAGAAAGGTGATAACAATTTATAAGTTTCATCTATGGTACTGTATGCTCTGCGCAATCTTTACACAAATTTTCGTAAAAATAGCAAGAATATTCGGTGGGATAAAATATTTTTTAAGAGACACCCCAATTTTTTGGCATGTTTTTTGTTTATAATATTAAGAGTTTTCAATCATATTATGCAAAACTTACAGAATGCGTAACAATACATTAGTGGAGTATTATTTTAAAATGAATTACCTTTAATATTCAAGGAATCATGGGTATTTGTTGTAAATAATTTTTAACTGCATGTGTGCAAAACATAGTATAATTTTCTTTCATTATTTCACAGCTAGATATATAGAGCCGCTTATGTAAAATTTTCTGTTGAATACTGTTACAATTCAGAAAGATAGCGTCATTTTAGTGAACTGAATTTCAGTTGCTCTCTAAGAGGAACTAGATGATGAGGGTTTTTCACAAATTGATATCTTTTAAGCTTCAATCTTCTCATGGGTATTTAACATATTTCTAACTTTTATGCAATTTAATGTAAATGTACGAGGATTGAAATTTATAAAATAACAAGTTATTGTCTTAATAGGAAAATTCCTTTCCTCAATGAAAACTGTCTCAGCAATCGACTATGTAATACGATTGCCGAAAGGGTACTTATCAGTATGCAGTACTTGCATACAGGAGAAATCAGTGAGTGTCCCTAAAAGACCTGCAATAAGCCTGTTACCTCTTGAATTATCGCCAGCCACCCAGCTGAAAGAACAACGAAAAAAAGTACGTCAATTTCTGCGCCATTTTCGGAAGGGATGGAGCTTACCCCTTTAAACTGTGAATACACATTTGTGTCTTACATGTCACTATGTTACAATTACCTTTCTAAAAAGTCCAGATAAGAAAAGTTTAAAAATTTCAACACATAGTATTTTGGACAGTTTATCATTTCAGATCAAAATAGGCGTGCTTGAACCTCCAAAGCTCCACTCCCTGGATCCGCCATTGGTCATGGCTAAAGGTACCCAAAAATAATAGTTTACACAAAGAGAATTATGCTTAATTAGTTATGAATTTCATTTGGAGTCAGAGGAAGAGTCTTTTCGCAGGTTGTTAAGTTACCTCTGAGCATAATGAGTACCGCTGCAGACTGCAGATGATACTTGGTCTCTTGCCATGCAGAAGCTGCCATTTAACAGAATTTTGTGGCGCTGTATAATGCTAAAAAATCATTCATCTGGCGAAAGTATTTGACGGCCATGACAGTTTCAGTGAAGCCCCATGCCAAACGACACAATATCAACCGATATGTGAGGCCAGGCAGTGGAGCCTCTTTTCCGACTCTACATCACCTCGAATACTGCTGGAACCGAGAGAGACTTGTTGCTGTGTTAACTTCTGCAGAGTGACCCACATTCTTGAACTTTCAACAAAGGATTAATCTCCCTCTTGGATGCGACTTTCAAACATGCAAAGTGTTTCGCGGCATAAAACCTATAAAGCAAAATAAGACACCCCATCCTTATTTTGCTTCCTCTTGCGCCTCATCTGCAGAAATCGGTATTGTCTATCAATCGAGATATCGGAAGAAAAAATCGGTCACTATATTGACCGATTAAGAGAGATGGTTATTGTTCGATTTTAGTAAAGTGTACTTAGAATTTCTAACAATATGACTGAATTTTCATTAAAATTTTTTGCGAAATGTATGGGTAATGAATGGGTAACTGCGAGTACCTTGCTTTGAATTTTGAAATGTTTACTGTAAGAAATCATTTCTGTGAGATTTAAAGCGTCTGGAAACATTTCAGAAATGATTTTAATCTTTATTGCTTGAATGATATATTATTACAAAAACATGAATGAGAGCTTCAATTTAACTACAAGCAATACTAATTGCTTAGCAATATATCAGCAATGAAAATTTCTAGGGAGCCTCTAGACGACTTTTCAAGTATATTTTTTACGGATCTACACATAAAATTTATTTTCTACAAATTAAGTATAAAAATGTTATCATTTTATATCAGAGTAATCCATTTTATTTTAGCCTCGGTTTATTATAACCAAAATTTTTGGCGAATTCGGATTCATATGAAACATTGATAGAATTTCCCTGAAAAAAGTGTCCGCAGAAAGTTGTTTTAATATTTCCATTTCTATACAATCGATATCTTATTGTCACGCATTTTTTAAATTTATTTTTTAAAACATAAATTTATTTAAAGTTTTAAAGATATGGTACTTAACAGAAGTGGAAATTCCGTTCGCTGAACGAGCATAGCAGTCGACATTGATATTGCTTAGATTAATCTGAAATCGGTGATATGAGAAACCGTCGTCGCCATACGAGATGATAAATGTTAAAATGAGTACGCGTTTTGGACGGGCATCTTCTCCGTTGGACAGCAGCGTCTTGCGATCACATATTTCTGCATAAAATTCTGCACCTACTAATTTGTGTCCTAAAATTTGACAATATTTTCACAATTCATGCATAAATATGTTTATCACTGTCGTTGCTCAGTAAATGTTTGACTTCTTTTTTAAAAAGAGATCATTAAGTTAGTTGAGAGTTGAGACAATTACTTGAAAATTATTATTTGTGACAGATTACCTTGCAACTGCGCTCTTGTTCAGGGCCGGTCTTAGCAGTAGGGGATCCCAGATAATCGCCTGGGTGCGATCAGAGATCCAGTCTTAGAAAATTAGTTATTATCTCTCAATCGTGTACAGTAGAACTGCAGAAATCATTTTCTCAAGTCACGGAAGGGCTACCGTGGAAAGTTTGCAAATTATTGAGTAATAAAATGAGAGAGTAATGAATTGAAAAAAAATATTCTACTCAGCATGCATAATAAAACTCTTTTAGGTAATCATAAACAAATCCCAGATTGAATATCAAAACTAATTATCTTTTAGAAGATCGCAAGGGTTATTGCACAATGCGCGCACCTCCAATTCTCCTGCATTTGATATTACGTAATCGGAATCAACATCTGCCGGTATTTGGAGAGTAAATAAATAAAGGAAAAGAAAAAGACTTACCAATCTTTAGTAACCCCATCAGCTTTTTTTTTTCATCGATTCTGTTCCTTTCCTTTTTCTTTGTTGTCGATTTCGTTTATAGGTCTTGTTTTTCGGCGAAAGATGAGGACCTTTTATTATTATTATTATATTCATTTGTTCTCACTTCTGCTTTTGAACCCACCCCATAAAACAAGTCTGTGTAAATCACAGTACTGTATATTGTTGTTTTTTTCCCTTCTACACCCCTCCGTGAGGGAACAAACGTTGCATTCCAGAAATAAATTGTCCGCGTGAATGGAACGGCGCGCGTGCGCGCGCCTGCTAAATTTTGGCGCGCAGATGTAAATTTTTTAGAAAAACTCATTTTCTAATTTTTCCGGTTAGTTGAGCTTTCCGGATACTTGAATGCCGGATAATCGAGAGTTCACTGTACCATTGAAAAAGTAAATTTTTGCACTTTCAGCTAGAATAAAAATTGCATTTGTGCTGTAATATTTTTGGAAGTTTAGAAGGAAAACATCAAATTTTGGCTTAATTTTAAATGAACTAAAAATTAATTTTTAATCAAAATTTTAAAAAAAACCCCACCCTTCAAAGTATATTTTTGCAACTCTAGGTCTAGTGGTCTTCCCTGTAGAGCACCAACACACATTCTCCTTTATTATTAATAGAGATTTATATTCAAGACGGTTTCAAAGCAATTTCAGTGGTACATACTTATTGTTATTAAAATTTAATTCACTTTATTTTAAAAAACTATAGTCAATATTTACCTTGAAATCACTGGAATATCATTTGCAAAAAAATCAAATGCTTAGCAGTGTTATCCATACAAAGAGCCATTAATAGTTTTAGCAAATAAAGTTGTATTTAATTCTATAAAGCACTAGATTCAGATTAAACAGAAAAAATGTACATTGTGTTCTAATGATTAAAATTAGGTGGGTTTTTTTTTTTAAATCTTTGAAGGGGTATGCTTAGATTTGCATAGGCATAGCTCCATCAGTACAAAACTCCAGGTGAAATAATCAGACAAAAAAATGTTAGTAACAAGCACATTTATTTGATATTTAAATTTAAAAGAATAACATACAGAAACATTTAATAGACACTTCAACAACAAATGCTTCATGACATTGACACAATGTGACACTGCTTAATAATATCCAACTGATAAAAAACATGTTAAACACTTTATAAAATTGCACAGCCTTATCATTTAATTTCAGCATGCCATTAATGATTTTTAGGGCTCTACCTCGCCACATATTTATTGGTAAATAAGATCCTCATTTTATATACATTTAATTCAATATTCATGCTAAAAATAAGTTTTAAATTTAACCTATTACACTTCAAATTTTCCTCATGGCCACGTTGAAATAAATTAATTTTAAAACACCGACTTTTAATACAATGTTTACTGATGACCACTTGGAATCAAAGCTTTCTTTCTTAAAAGTGATCGGACACTTTCGAAGTTGATAAAAATGGTGTTTTGTATACTAATAAAACTATATACAGTGGATGCCACTTAATATGATTATGGTTAATATTATCATTCGCTTTATATTATCAAAAACCTCTGGTCCTAAACCAACATATTCCCCCAAATGTACACAAAAATATTCATTTAGTGTGATCACCACATCGTTTAATGGTATCAGTTTCGAAGTACAGAATTGACCCATCCTGCATTTTCAACTAAAGTTAACGTTTGACGTTCGCAGAATTTCTCATTCTACTTATATGGCAATATTTACGGATGCATCTCTTAACAAATTCCTGGAATCGGATATTGACTGGCACTATCAGAAACTGCTTCGCCTAACGAGGCTTCCGTGAAACATTAAATGAAAAATTTCCATTTTTCATTGAACCTCCTGAAGGTATGCAAAAGGAAGTGTACGAAGAGTGGATATCCATTGACGAGGACATTCCAGTAGATGTAACACCGACAGATTTGGAAATTTGCCAAGATGTTTTTGCGAGCAAGACCAAGCAATAAATGTTCATGATTTCGACAGGGGCATATGTGTTGAAAAAACCTTCAACGAATGCCGAATTAAGGTAAGCACTTGTTATTTTGAAACACGGTGTGCAGCATCGTTCAACAAATTTTAAAAAACAATACGAGTAAGAATAATATACACGTGAACTGTTAAGGAATAATTGTCGACAAGCAACAATAAATGAATATTTATAATCGTTATTTTTCAAATAAATTATAGACCCCAAAGTGAGTGCTTTTTTTTTCATCTTTTCCCTTGATGTGATAAAAATACAGTTGATTTTATCCAATTCAATTATTGTTATCAGTCGGTTAATGCTTCCAAAATTTTTCAGTCCTCAAGTTACCACATTAAGCGGCAGCTACTGTATTTCATAACAGGATTTTTTTATATATCATAGATATCTTTATTTTTAATGTAAGTACACAAAGTATGACTGTATAATAATATTTTTCTTTTAAAAAATCAACAAAGTGTAACCAAAAAGTTATCTCACAAAAATCAGATACTTCATTAAAATCACTACATATCAGTAAAGATGATAATATTTTGGTAATTTTTGGACAGGATTTGTAAGTTTTGCATCTGTAATTTTTCTAGCTGGATATCGTTTAGCATCCATAACAGCTTTCAAACCTCTGGTCATTGAGTACAACAGTTTCTTCATAATTTCTGTATCAATATTCTTCCATTCCCGAGCCTGTATGGATTTTAGTACATTTTTTGTTTTAATGTCGTGTTTTGAACTCTGACCAGATCTCTCAAAATATGCTCAAATGAATTTAAATTTGATGGTTGGGGTGGCGTTTTTAGAACTTGTCGACAGTTACAGAGACACTAAAGGCAAAAGTTGTGAGATGTTTTTTGTCTTAGCCCAACTGTTTCATTCAAGTCAATAATCTCTGTGTATTCTGCTTGAATACAAACAACAGAGAAGAGCCTTTAGCTGAGGAATTCATCATAGGAATGCAGACAAACAGTCTTAACAAAATGCCAACATTTGGATAAACTATTTGTAATTCTTTTTTCGTGTAACCATTTCCTACATCATAGTAACCGGGCTAAAATTGTAGAGATTTTAATCTCAATGCTTAAATTAGTTATATGAGATTTTACATGGATAAGTTTATCGCATAGAGCAGATTCCAAATCATCTTTGAAAACTGAAAGTAGATTTATAATTAAAATTCACTGGTAACAACAGAAATAAAAACTTGACACACCCGCATGTACACTCTGTACGTGAAAAATATCAAAATGTTTTAGGCATGGCTTTAATAGTTCTCTCAACAAAGTAAAACTCGTACTATATTTGAAGCCTTACATCTGTTCTATTCACTGCATAATGCACATTCCCAATTCTCTCTATCTACCATCGCAACCAAAATTTGAGATTTCATCTTAAAACAGGTTATGATTAAACCTGACTAACCCAATAACTTGCTTTCTGATTTGAAACATGCTCATAAAATGTATAAAGATAATTAGTAAAATCATTAAGCATTGGAGTGTTCTAATGTAATACCAAATACATATGTTTCATAACTTGTGTAACATATTTGAGAATTTTTGTTTATTGTTTAAATAAAAAATTTAATTCACTACAATAATAAAGCAATCCAATTATATTACAGAGAAGAACTATAATGTTTAGAAATGCACAGACTATAAAATAATTTTCATCACTGCTTATATTGAAAGTTAAACCTTATCATTGATTATCATAAAAAAAATTATTCCTCTATCATGAAATATTTCTGCTTTGAAAGCCTGTTTATCATTGTTGTACAACACATCTCTTATTATATGGTTCCCCATCAACAACATTTTTTTTATTATTATGATGCACCAATAGTTATCATAACATACATAGATTTTATTCCAAAATTCCTCTTTCTCAAAATAGTGATTGAAATGTTTATAGTAATATTCTTTCTGGTTTTTTTTTATTTAGTTTATAAGAGTAAAAATGTTATATGTACAATGAAAACTCGCCTTCATTGGTATAAATAAAAATGACCGAAGTTTTCAGATATTTGAATGATGGCACAGATGAAAAGCAAATGATTTAATCTTTTAGATGTTATTAAATATACTGCTTCCTTAAAAATAAAGCCATAACAACTATACGTTATTATAATAACAGTTGACATACATGAGAAGTTTTATTTAAAATAAAATCTATTTTTTAAAATATTGATTCAACCATCATTAGTCACAGCAACGTTTTCAGATCTTAGAATGATGGAACGCAAATGATTTATGGCTTATAATATCTTAAATAATATTATTCATACTGCTTAATTAAAAATAAACCTATAACATTTCCTTTCAAGTTAAATATTTCACAAAAAAAATTGTTACTATTTAAATTAAGTTAAATAAATTATTTAACGGACAGTTGTCCTGAGCGTTAGCGACTTCGGACGATGATTATATTATAGATAAATGCAGTGTAACGAATTTTATTTCATTCAAGTTTCAAAGGTTACAATGTTTAAATCTGGAAAACATTTTTCCCCTCAACAGTTGCGCAAATCAATTTAAATAAGTGAATGGAAGGTAAGAGAAAATAATTTTTAGCTTAAATTTTGACTAAAATTAACTAATGAACATTTTTACTAATTTCTCTAAAAAGAACTAAAACTTTCACTAAACATTTCATTGTTTAGTGAAAGTTTCCTCTTTAAATCCTCCCCAAATAAAGTTTAAAATGTCAAGAACCTATTTAAAAAATCAACTATTAAATCGGTCAAAATTAGTTTTAAAACGATGAATTCGTAAGTGATGCCACTATTCACTCATGTGCTGTGTACAGTAAAGCTAGAAAAAGGATAGTTCCAGGACAAGACATGTACTTTTGGGGCGTTGGAAGTGTTCAATTAATAGATTTCATCTTGAGATAATTAAGAAAAGCAATTAATTATTAGAAGGTTTTATCTTTCACCAAAGAATAATAAAATGCGAACGACATTAAAATATAGCGAACTAAAACATTTTATTGACATATCTGAATTAATAATTTTAAGAAAGCTCGTGCATCAATGCACGGTAGAGATAAACTGCAATGCGACAACGCAGGCGCAATGAAAAATATAAGTTGCTAATTTTTATAAATCAAAATTTATTTACAAGATGTTTGTGATCATCATCAGCGAGATTAGCAGGCCTGGAGTCAGTCACCACTTACTTTTATTCCCCTTCTGCTGATTTCTTTTTCCAGTGGGATTAATTCTACGCAATATATCTTCTCTTCAATGTTGAGAAATGCGGCATTAATGAGCACTGAACGAACATTTGCAGCTAGCAGTGGACATCGAAAGCTTCATTCGTAGAAATGGATAGGCACCTTCACCAAGGGAAATGATAAATGTCCAGTGTTAATGTCCAGTATAAATGTTAGTGGCACCCGGGGCTTGATTTGCTGCTTCAGCGGCGCCGGGGCGTGGCATTGTTTCGCCCCCTCATCGTATTCGACTATAAAAAGCGACGAAAATGCGTTGCTGTTTTGTCACCATGGCCAGTGGCGTAGCAAGAGTAAGCGGCGTCAGTGGCGGCGAGTAGGGGGTTAGTCGCCCCCTACTTTTTTAAGGAAATATTAAATCTTTATTTTATTTTAGCTGCCTGAATCTAGGAATTGCAAAGAATAAACAGTGTCGGGAAAATTAACTAATTTTTTAACAAATTTTTAAATTTTTTTGTCTACCCTTTATACTCCCGGGTCTTTTAGATATAGGGTTACCATGATTGCCAAACATTGAAACGTTCAGGCACTAAATAAATAAAACGCGATAGAAGTGGGTACGTAATAGTTTATTTTACTCTGATAAAAGAATCAATGAAGTTTTAGCAATCTTATAAAATGAACATGTAGAATAATAGAAAAAAGATGCGAGGCAAATTCTTTTTAACACAGTCAGACTTTAAGCTGATTTTACTTTCTTAATTATATCATTTTCTTTTTTCCACATAATTATAAAATTGGGCGCAAGTCATTTTAAAACTGTAATGACGCAGAGTTTAGGAAGAAAACGGGGCAAATAGTAATACGGACAGAGTAGTGAAAATACGGTCCCGTTTATACGGGACGTATGGCAACCCTATTCAGATATCTATAAATTTTTTGCCTCCTCACTTTTCCACCCAATCTCCGCTACTGATTGGCGTCCAGGAAAGTAATACGACTCGATTATATCCTAGTCGTCATCAGTAGCTTAACAAGCGTAAACGGCGCCAGGGGAATGGTACCATTTTTATGCCCCATTGTCAGATTTTGCTTTAAAAATTAAGGTTTTGACTCCATGGCGCCCCTTAAAAACGGCGCCCTTTGCATCTATATCCCCCTTGCCCCCGGTCGCTACGCCACTGTAAATGCCTATGTGAATTTTAAGACGAGCGTTTTCGCCGTTCAGCTGTAACAACTTGTAATCAGATGCTTCTGTATAAAATTCTGATTCATCAGAATTTGTGTCCTAACATTTGACAAGATTTTCACCGTTATGCATAGAATTGTTTTCACTGCCGTCGCTCAGTAATTTCTCAAATGAAGATCTTTCAGGATTTGCTTTGATTTCCTGACGAAGGCAGTCGGAAATACTTTTCATCCCCTGCAAGAAGGCCAGCACCTTCAGCGAGCCGATTTTCGTCGCCGTTTCATACAGGTTTGCATATCCATACTCCTGTTCAGGCCCGCCGAGAGAGGGGCAGAAGGAACAAAATCCACAAGGCCCAGAAGAGCCCCCGCACGCCCGGGATAGGGTTTTTTTCCCTTTCTTATTTCCAAGAGTGTTTTATTCTATTCATGGAAAAGGTGCCCGATGCGAGTTGAACTACATTTCTACTATTATTTTCTCTGAATATAAAACTCACGCATTGCCATTGTATTAATTCAAATTGCAGAAGGTGGCTGGAAGTCGGATTTCTGTAACAATACCTGACGTGACCGTTAGAAAGTGGATATTTGGGATTCTACTGTAATAATTTATTTTTTCTATTTTAGGGAAGCCTTGGCTATTTGGGATTCCACTGTAATAATTTATTTTTTCTATTTTAGAGAAGCCTTGGCTATTTGGGATTCTACTGTAATAATTTATTTTTTCTATTTTAGAGAAGCCTTGGATATTTGGGATTCTATTGTAATAATTTATTTTTTCTATTTTAGAGAAGCCTTGGATTTTCTGGCAAATAAAGGCTACATCTATTCTCAAAATGATGAATTTCATTATAAAGCTACTGATAATGTTTAAGAAACCATTTCTGGTTCTTGTCTATATTTTTTGTAACTTTTCAAGAAATTAATAAAATTGAAACTTAATATGGGTGGTATTTATTGAAAATTTTTTAATACACTTAAAATTTTTAATAAAAAAATTAAATTTTATACAGACACTTGATTGTTTATCCAAATTTCAAAACACCTTAACACACCTGTCCCATAAGTGGAAAATGAAGGTTTTCTCTCATAAAGACATGATCGATATAAAGAGTGATGAAGAAATTTTTACAATTTATAACATTTATACAGTAAAATCTTGATTGTAAATATGATAAACTAAGATTTTAAAAAATACAATAAAAATTTTTATAAGATTTCAGAATCACTTTGGAATGCCGTTTATGCTTATAATGTCAAATTAATAAATTTTTAATTTTTAACTATAATAAATAAAAAATGTTATTATAATTTATTATTAAATATAATAAATTATTATTCCATTAAATATATGCAGGATATTGAAGATTATTATGAATGAATTATAACACTTTTATTGCAATTACTCGTCTAAATTCTTAACGTGTATTTTTTACCTATATTATATTTTTAAAATACTATCACATTGAGAATTTGACAGTATATTTTAATGAAAGTGTATGTATTCACTTTATGCTTGTAAAGAATTGTATTTTTCTGGAATAGTGTTCAAATTTCATTCAACTGTTCTTTGAGAAATATTTAATGATATAGTGTATTTTTCACGTTCTACAGAATTTCCTTCCAATTTATCCTATAATTAATTTTGAGACTAAATGCTTTCATTAATTTCAAGTCTTTTATAACTAGTAAGAGCTAGTTTAGTAAATAAGAACTATTATCATCCAAAAGATATTAATAATTTTTATAAAGAATTTAATCATCTACAATACTGAATTCAGTATAGAAAAGATTAAAGAGTAAAGTACCTTAATTAAGAGTATTGCCTTGTGTAAAAATAAGTAGTATTTGATTATCCCATGTGGTTTCCAACCTACTTCACTTGCGTTGCATTTTAATGAATATAATGAGGACATGTTATTAAAAAAATATAAAAGAATTTAAATTTTCATTTAAATGTTATTTAGCATTACATTTTCTTTAATGATATGGTATATTTAAAATTATAAATAAAAATTATACCTTTGCTAGTCATGTATTAATTTTTTTTCTTAACATCTGGAATTTGAGGCTTGCACTACAGTTGAAGAAAGTAGACATGGATGTTCTCTTATGAAAATGAAACAAATTTAAATTTATAAATATTGGTTAAATATGTTAACTGGCATTTATTACTGGAACCATATTGTGCAACAAACTTCAGATATATATATATATCAATTTTTTTCTTGACATTTTGTTTTATGAATGTTTATGTTGTATATGTTGCTTTTACATTTATGCTATGTTTGCTTCTTATTTGTTATATATATATATATATATCTTCTTATATGTTATATATATATCTTCCATTTTTATTTGTCTTGTGCTTTTAGAGGGGATGACGGCAATTTTTAACGGATTTCGTTTGTCGTTAGCAGAAAAAAGCACAAATTAATATCATGAGCGAGCTTCTCTTCCTGACGAGCAGCTCGCTATGATATTTTTCAATTTTATTTTGGTTTTTGTCTATTTTTGCCATTTTGTCTTGACTGTTTTTGAGTTTTTGTCTTGTGTTTATAAGTTTGTTTTGATATATATATATATATAATGTTTGTTAAACTTGGTATATTACGATTGGAAAATAAAAACTTATATTGAAAAGGAATTTACTAGTTTCTTAAAATAAATGTAGGAACATGAAATACTCTGCTATTACAGTTTTCAATAGCTGTCTAAAGTTTGTATCAAATTCCATTTAAATTTCAGAAAAAGGTTTTTTAAAACACTTTAATTAACACACTACAAAGTTATTTTTTAAATCTTTTAGTACATTAATAAAAGTGTGTCTTTAAAAACTTGATTATTATTTACATTTTTGTGTTTAATATATTTCATAATTCATCATTAAAAATATTTAAAAATCTCGTAATAAATTTTCTTCTCAAATTCACTACCAGGAGTCATCCTATGAATGGAATCAAAATATAAATAAAATAAATCAATTAACTGATAATTAAATTCTAAAAAAATAAAAATAGTGTGTTGTCATCAAGAATACCCAAGTGTGCAAATTCTGAAAACTCTAGCACATCAGGAAATGGATGAAAAATCGATTATTAAATTTCATCTTCATAAACATAAAAAAGAGTCTAGTTCGATAAAAGTGCTTAAAAAGTTAAACAATACTTTTGAAAGATTTGACTACACCTTTTTCTCAAATGATGAGATAACATATATGTAGATATGATAATTTAAATGGGTCAATTACTCTGGGACAATCATTTCAGTAAAAAATTACAGAAGACAAAGAAGACGAAGTTCATAATTTTTATTAACAGTTATCTTGAATGACAAGAAATGCAGCTAAGAGGGCAGTTCCAAATATTGATTGAAGATTAAAATACACGAACAAGCAGACATTTTTGAATTTTCTCCTATTGAACAGAGTCGCTAAAAGGTTAAATTATGTCTTTCTCATTCAATTACAATAGATCAATGAAAAAATTTAATTGTAAGTATTTGAAATAATGAAGATCAATTATGCACAATACTTACTATATCAAGTGTCACCAATTGTTTGGTAGGAAATCAGACAATCAGAGAAGATTCTTTAAAATATTAGTTTACATGCGATTATTTGGTTGAATATTTAAAAATCAATATGAGGCGGTCAGTAGTCTGCAAAATGTAATAAGAAGACAAGAAAATAAACTGAATATGACACTAAATTAGGACATAACAAAAATATTTTGCATTAAAAGGAATTAACCATAAGAAACTGTTTTACTCACAACAGAACAGCAGACAGAATTAATAGGATTCAACTGGATAAAATAAGAACCCTTCTAATTAATAATAAAACTGAATAGCTAACCCACTTTTTGTCTTCAGTCTCTTAATTATTTTAACTAAGCAGTGCCTGTTTTCACATCTTGTTTATGACAGGAAGTTAGGAGAGAAATCGGAAAAACTTCCAGCCTAACCACAATACAGAAATGCTGCCGAGATACAGCTTAATATATCATTGTGCTAGTGGGCTGCTGTGGAAACGGCAAGGACAGAAAAAAGCTCTTCTGCAATGATGAGAGCTAAGCATGCCACGGTTTGACAGAGCAAGGCATAGTCTGCCACCTCTCAGTATGTATAAGAGAAAATTGTAACTTTAGATTTGCTGTGTTTCCAAAACATTATTTAAAAATTACATTTGAAATAATAAGTTGTAGAATTAAAATTTTAGTTTATTATTTTCACAGAAAAGATTGAAATTAACTTTGTGCTTCATGAATATTTTGTCCCACACATTAAACATGAAACTGGATTGCATATTAAGAGTAATCCAGCTACTCCAAGTCAAAGACTAATATAATAAGCATCTCATTTAGCTTACCTGAAAGTTGGCACTTGGGGGTGATGAATCATAAATGCTTTGTAGATTATCATTATTCGACAAAAATCAAAAAATTAGTAGTGCATGTATAAATGATCCATGCTGAAAGCCATCTCTCAGCATTGAAGTTACCATGCATAGTTTAATCTTTATGGGCTAGCAAGTTTTAAATGTCAACAATGATTCCCAGTATTAGATAATGAGAATAAAAGTATTCATCTTCTTTTTATTGGATGGTTTGCGAGTTCCTTGTACAAAGGTCATCTTTAATTAATTTTTTCATTACTGAATAATAAATTTATACATCAGATTTAGCTCAAATCTAATACAGCATACAAGAAAGAAGTTAAAGGATAATTTTGGAAATATAAAATTTCAAGTAACTTAAACTATTACCTTTAAAATATTAGTATGATTAAACGTTCAACAAAATAATAGATACTTAGTCAATGTAAGTAAAAGGTAATTGTGGGTTTCACGTTTCCTCTTAAACCGCTCAGTCCAAACTTTGGGCAATTATTAGTTATGACAAAAGAAAGAATACTGCCAACTTCTCAAAATGCATAAGTTAATTAGAAATCAACTAAAATTTTTCAGCAGTAACTTCAGAGCAAATCATTGCACAAAAAGGAATTTTATACCAGCTTGAAATTTTTAAAAATTGTCTTTTCAATTATATGAATTTCTTTTCTGTGCAATTTTTTCTTTAATTTTTGTTAATTTTTCAAAACTTATTTTTAAATAAAATTTGTAACAGCACTACTCATAATCTTGCAGCTCCAGTTAACTGAACTGTAAGATCTTTATCTGACTTGATAATTTTTATTGCAAGTATTTTTTACTTTTATACTTTTGAAATAAAAAAAAAACATGTGACAACATGCAAAATCAGGTGCTCATAGCAAGCACATAATTATTTTAAAAAACATAACAAGTCAAAACAAGAACTGTGAATGGATGCATATAAAGAAATTTTGGCCCCAAGCAATGACAGAGTGTCTTACAAAATATCATAACTCATAGCATATAGGGGGAAAAAATACAAAGACGAAGCTTGATTTGTTTTCAAAATATTAATGCTGTACAAACATTTTTTCTTTTATTTGCTCACATGTAATTATCACAATTTCAATGCAATAAAATTTAATTATTTTACATTTGATAAAATTCAAGTTATTTTGTCCTTTTGCTCAATTACTGAGCTAAAATGAATAAATAATAATAGTTAAATAAATAAAAACCAATCTTAATATAACAGATACACATATGTATGTAACACAAAGACAGATTATCACCAATAATATAAGCTCTTCATATGTAAATTTGCTAAGTAAAAAAAATAATTAATTTTTTCCCCTTTGTTTACATTTTAGGACATAAATTTGTTTACATTCAGAATAGTTTCATTTCATGTTCTTTTTTTGTTTCACTCATCTGCTTAAACAAAAAAAAAAAAAATGTTTTCAATACCTTGTAATACGATAACTAATAATGGAAACATTTTCAATTTAAAAATAAAGGTTGATGATGCTCACAAATATTGAAACAACAAACACTTACTTCAGTATTTATTTAATAACTGTCTCTTTAAAACTGATGTTTTAAATCGCTGAATTTATTTTGTTTATTTAGAATACCTTGAACTTCCACGCAGGAGGCGCACCTCAGACACAATGCTCCATCAGTGAAGAACTCATTGAAGATATTTCGTATGATGCAGCCACACTTGTAGATCTTGTAACGGTCTCACTTTATAATTGTTACTTTCCGACGAAAATATGAGACAGCTATTCTCATCGTCAGCGCACACTTCAAAATTATACCATTCGTCAAGGTTCCTCACATTGCAACTTCGAAATCTGAAAATAACATAAAAAAATTAATGAAATTTTACACTCAGATCTACTGAAAATCTACAAGCAGTGGCGGCGAGTGGGGGGGAGCGGGAGAAGGCGCCCCCTAATTTTGGCTGGAAAAATTAAATTTTCATTTCATTTTATCTACCTAAAACTAAGAATTATCAAAAAGCAGTGGCGAATCTAGGGGGAGGGCTGTCGGGCTGAAGCCCCCACCCCAGAGCTAAACCAAAATTCTTGATTTTATTTAAAATCACTACAACAATTTGTTCTTAATTTCCCTTTTTTAAAAAAAAAATAATAGAAACGTGGCAACATTGCTTTCTGACTTGACGAAAATGTTCCTACTTTTCTAGTCATTCCACTTGTACTTGTAGCGTGAACGCGGTCAAAAACATTTTTTTTGGCTAGTTATTTCATTGCATTTTTTATTAAATGATCAAAAGTATTATACTTTTCTTTATGATCCTTATTGTCAGGTGAGGAAAGTCTGTGAAGTTAAAATGTTTTGGTTTACATAAGCCATGAGGTTTGACATTCGTCACTACGATACAAAAGATTTATGACCTCAGCCCCGAATCCTGTATTCGCCAGTTAAAAAGCAACAGTATCCGGGAAAGTTAGCTAATTTT
>BGPR01006377.1:0-81044 GCA_013235015.1 Araneus ventricosus | reverse complement strand
ATGTTTTCTAATTTATATTTTTATCTAGTTTCATTTCTTTTGTTGATCTTAAGGAAATAAACATATTTTAATGAAATTCCATATTTAAAAGTACTCTAAACGTGATATCTAATGTGAAATAGTAAGTAAAGAAAAAGGCAAAGAAATTTATTTTATTCTTCAAACTAATTCATGAAATATATAATTCAATCCGAAAAGGATGCAAATCCATAATGGAAGAATAAATAAAATATAGAGCATAGAATAAATATATTAATCCATGATCAGTAAATTACTTCCACGACTTTTATATCTTTGAAGCCGGAACAGAAGACCAGACTTGATGGATATGCTCATGACATGCAAAATGGCCATCATTTGCCCTTTATGCATATATACATCCGTATCAGAATTAATGTCCCATAACTAGTCCCGTGACGTATATTGTCTGCTACAAGAATTATGCGTGTGCTCAAATATGCAGTTAGAATATTCTTAGATTTCCTGCTTCAATTGGAATCACGTCGCGAAACAGTAAGTTTATGTCTGAAAACCTATCAATCGATATTCTTTTCTCGATAAAACAAAATTTTATTGGTTAAATTTTGCTTTTATTTTGAACTTTAACCTTCCTTCTCATGGAATAATGTGTCATGCTAGTTAATTAAAGTTTAGTGATAGCAGAGTTTTCACTCTTGCTATCTGAAGAAAAATTAATGAGGGTTCTAAAACCTGTCCATAATATCCTTATTTATATTTGGAGAAAATAAAGATGTTATGATATCTTCTGAATTTAATGACATATACCGGAATGCGTGCAAACAATTATTAAAATCTTTTTACCATTTTCGTATCTTTTTACCATTAACTAATTGCAAGCAATTTTCAGAATCAAAATGTATAGCTTAGATTCTCCATCACATATCAGTCAGGAATGCATGTACTGTATGCTGTAAATTTCACATACATTTGGAAAATAACGTCGAGCTTTTCCCCCCATGAAAATCTGAAATTGCAAGACAAGTTAGAGCTACAAATTACATTAAAATTAACTTTGAATATATGTATGCGTTTCCTTCAGTTTTCTAGCTTACAACAGTAAGAATGAAAATTAAACTGTTTTCAAACACCTCCCAAAAATATACCAAATGACACAACACTGACACTTAATTGTGTACAGATACTATTTTAATTTTCTTAAATTTAACGAAAAAATAAAAACAAAGACTCTCGTCTTCATCATCGTGCTCAAATTTTGATTCATCAAAAACCTGCTTTTCATATTACCTGCTGGAAGTTTAATCTGTCCATTTTCATATCTGTAATCAAAACGTTTGTGCGTTAGGTGCCAAAACACCTAAATCTTTGTGTCTAATCTGTGCGTCTGAAATCTACTTTCCAGTACGATTGCCAAGAATCCAGCTTTCGTAAGAAGAGATGCTAAGAAGCATGATGGGTGCTGATCTAAATAACATACATCAACGCATACGGCTTGATTGTTTAGGTTCCCATTTTGATGACAAACGTCACCATACCACCCTTGGCGATACGAAAGTATCGGAAAATAGATTGCAACTGTCCTTGTCGTGTGATAGTGGATCGAAATTTCAATGCATCACATCAAAGTTTCAAACTAATACCTACTCTAAACCTAAATTAAACCTGCTCTTACATTATAATTTTTTTTATGATTAACCGGTAAATATTTAGATAAATTTAAGATTTAACGTTACACTTCACCTATTCTTGCGATATTTGTCAGTGGCGTAGTGAGGGTAAATGACGCCCTAGGAGTAGTGTGATATTTTATCCCCCCTCCTAGTCGTCATCAATGATTTAGCAAGTGCAAATGGCTTCCGAGGCATGGCATTATTGTTTGACTCCTAATGATATTTTACTTTAAAAAGTGACATAAATGCACTAATATTTTGTCCCTATGGCGCGCCCTGAGCATCAGGCCTGGCGCCAGGAGCATCTATTCCCCCCCTTTTGCCCCCGGTCGCTAGTCCACTGATATATGTAATAAGTTTTTAGTTGTTCCTGCATTCTCAATATCTTATATCTCTGAGCGACACTGACATAAAAAAGGCTGAACCGTAATAATTGATTGATATCATGCGATTAATTAGCCACGTTGTTGATTAAACCCGCTGAAGTCAACACATGATTCAAGCTCTCATTATCAACCCATGCTTTCACTCACTCGCACTAAATATCTCACCTGCTATGAGATGCCTGAATTTCCTGAGAGCAGCTTGTTTACGTTCTTCAGTTTCTCCGAGCTCTCTCTCGGCCATCTGCCTGATGTCTTCGGGCAAGTAGACCAGCTCGTAGGACAGGTGGTCTGAGATATCGTCGTGCTGTTTTTCCTTGTTTGGGCCTTTCGGGTTCTTTTGGGAATCACTGGAGGCTGGTTGGTAGGCTTCCGGAACGAGAACGGGAGACGGACTGTCTGCTGGCATTTTGAGTTTCTTTTGTTCTTGAAACTAAGGTTAAGATTTTGCTTGTAAGTTGCCTTTAGAACCTAAAATATAAGAAAAAACCTATGAGGCGATTTTTTTGACAAAAAAATAATGCTCTGATTGTAAATTATGTGACAGTGTTGTAAAGTTATAATCTAAAACTAGGGTTGCCATACGTCCCATATATGCGTGATTGTCACCGTATTTCACTACTCAGTCCCATATTACTATTTGTGCCGTTTTCAATGCGTTCCCCTGGATGACTCTCAACCAAGTTTCTGAATGGGAATAAAGAGAACGTACTATTGGATATTTACAAATAAGAAACATCGATATTGGCTCCACTGAGATTTTTTTCAACCAGCTTGTATACCTAAAAAATTGTTTAGAGAAAAATAATACCAACGAAAACTGCGAAGCAGCTATGAAATTGAGCACGGAAGAGAAATGGCCAAAGTTTTTCGCAAATTCAAAGTATATTGATCAGAAGTCATGTCTAATAAATCTATGCGAATACGTATTTGCTATTACAGCCTGCAATGCAAATGCGGGGAGAATATTTTCCCTAATGACAACTGAATAGTCGGTCGAAAGAAACAGGTTGTCACTGGAGACATCCTGTTTCTTTCGAGACTAAAAAGACAAATGAAGCAATTTTGATTTGTCATTATAATTTTAAAATGACTTGCGCCCAAATTTATAATTACGTGAAAGAAGAAAATGATATAAATAAGAAAGTAAAATCAACTTTAAGATATGTCTGGACCTTGCATCTTTTCTTTTATTATTCTGAGTGTTCAACCGCAGCCCCCGTCGGCTACGATCCGAGTCGCAGAAATTATGGCAACCCCTAAGGTTGACATTTAGAATCCTGGCATAGAGGTCTGGTATCTGTAATACAATTTGGTTCTCAAAAACGTTCCATAAAATCTTGGTACTTGTGGCATTAACGCAATTTTCATGCGCTAGGAGGGCGGCGGACTGACACCGTTGTTTTGAGTATACGAGAAAGTTTAAGGGAGCTCACCCCCGCTGGTTTTATTATAGTAAAATAAACCATTATCTACCCACTTTTTCCATGTTTTATTTATTTATCACTTAAAGGTCCCGTATCAATGATTGGCAACCCTACCTAAAATGCTAAGAAAACAATTTTGTCCTATGAAGCAGAAAATGAAATAGAGAGATTATTATCCAATTTGCGTATTAACCTTCCAGCGGGCGCGCTTACGCAAATTTTACAACATATCGTGCATCGTATTACATATATATCGTATTATTTTACAAAACAAATAAATGCAACTTTTATTTATGTTATCTGTATTTATTAGCCTAGTAGTGAACAAAGATTTTATAAATAAAATTGCACTTGAATATATAAAATAACGATATAAATATGTAATAGGATGTACAATTCAAGTATCTCTTGCAAATGCGCGCCCGCTGGAAGGTTAAACAAAATGTTACAAAAATTTGTATTTTCAGTTTTATATTCACAAATCTTCATAGAAGTATGTTTCGATAAAATAAAATAAGCGTAAAGCAGGAATTTTAGTGCATCCTTTTTCTTTCACTCAATTCACTGAAAAAGAGCCCCTGTAGAGAATCCCCATTACATTTCCGACCATGTTCTAATGCGAAAATGATTTGTATCTATATACTAATTTACCTTTTCATGTATGCCAGATAATTTTGAAACACCCTCTGTATTGGGATGTGGTGGTTATGTTAAATCCGAGTGAGCATATACGAGCTGAATTTCATCCAGCAAGAACACCAGAAACATATTCTCTTTGAATCTATATCACTTTTATAACAAGTGATCAGTTTTGCTGATGTGACTTAAATACATGCTATAGGATCTCCATACATGCATGCTATTGGATCTCCATACATGCACGCTATTGGATCTCCATACATACATGCTATTGGATCTCCATACATGCATACTATTGGATCTCCATACATGCATGCTATTGGATCTCCATACATGCTTGCTATTGGTGCAGAGTCAACACTGGGCAAGTCTGCAAGAAACAAAAATTCAATGATTCTTCTTCTAGTTAATTGAGAATTTATTTATAAAATTTTAACTTGTAATTTGTTTCTGATGTAATTAAATATATCGCTTATTTATTTGTAGCTGTCTCTTTTGTAATGTGTTTATTCAAATTATTCGCGTGTGTACTTTGATCATTGTTCTGCATATTCGCATAAATTCAATATATTTAAAGCGTAAATTCCTGTATTAGTTAGGATCCTCCCGAATTTCCACTGTTTGCCCCTTTACTTATCAATAATTAGTTGGATTGAAAAACATTAATTTAGGATTTTTTTGAAAAAAATTAGCTTCTAAAAAATTCTCACTTGCAGCTTTTATTATATATAGAATAATGACTCCTAACATGGCCTAAAAGAGACCCCTAATATGGCCAGTCTTAAATAGAAAAAGTAAAAGCAAATGTATTATGTATGCTTTTTTATTTATGATTATTTTTAATACTTGACTGTTAAGTTCTCAAAAATATTTATGTTATTAATTTTTCAGGTTTTGTCCATTTTGCTCAGCGTGCTTTGCGAAGTGAAGTTCAGAAAATCTGGTCACTTCAATATATCAGAAACAAGAAAGAAACAATATTTGAAACTCCGAAAAACGCGATTATTCTATACAGTGAAACACAAATCAATCCATTTTGCCAATAACCTACCATATATACTATGATATTTGATCCCGTTAAAAATTATTTTATCTTTATAACCTACTTTCCATGCAAAAATAGCCCACTGTAATAAATTACGTCATCAAGCTTACGTTTTATTTATAGTATTAGTAAGGAAGTAATTAAAAGGTCCAGAAAAAAGAATCGTCAATAAACTAATTCAGTGAAACTCATTTGCATTCTTTGTATCATCATCGAAAGGAATAAAAAACAAAGATCAAAGACAGAAGGAAGAAGACTTTCAACCTGCACCCAGACACGTGTGAGAAGCAGCATGAAACAGTAGAATTGCGTGTATCTCCCAAGGCCGGTGGAATAATTGCTTAATGCCTTGACATTAACATTTTAAAGGGCCTTGAATGGATTTCTTCGGAACTGAAGACCATTTCAATCTAATTAATTGAAAGTAATTTGCTTTCTTTTACTACTGTTAAGGCGTGAATCTAGCATTTTGATATAACTCTGAAATATGTGGAATAAAGTAGTCAGCGTATAGATAATGGTAAAACAAAGAAACCTATTTTATGCCTGAAAGAAAAGAGCATTGAAGAATTTTTATTACTTCGTTCAGAATAAGTTTTTATATTTTAACAATTTAGATTCATTGATACGGAATTAAAATAAAGTAATAGCTTTTATGAAACATAAAACTTTTCCCTTAAAAGAGTTTCCACTTAGCGTGAAGTATTTATTTAGTTTGGTTTTTGTATGAAAACTGGTGTATTAGGATATAATTGGATTTTTTAAGTTTTTATTTAACTTTATTTTCTTCTTAAAGAAATTTAGAATGAAATTTCATCATCATTTACCTAATTTTAATGAAAACCAATTTATTAAAATAAATTAACGTTGTGTTATTTTTCATCAGATTTTAAGAAAGCTTTGGATGAAGTCGTTGAAACATATATCGTTTCAAAGTAGCGGAACAATTCATTTCATTTCGACATTAGTGTGTTGTCTTTTGTGCTTATACTTCTCAACTTTTTATTTCACCTTTAGGGCATTAATATGACTGCAGTACTAGTCAGCAACAGCTGTAACTTATTCGTGAATCAAATATTACGTGAGCGAAATTAGTGAATGAAATATTAGAGAGTGAAGTACCGCGTGTTACTTACAGCGGGATTTTAATTGGAGTGCAGGGATAGTGAACCATGCGAACTATTTATTTTACAATCAAACATGGGAAAGTGCTTCACAGAAGAAAACAAAGATTAGATCGATAGTAACAATAATTGATTATGAATTATTTATGAACATATATCTGAATGCAAAATGCGATCACAAACAATTACACTCTTGAGTTCTTTCAACATCGGTCATTTCTCAACCAACCGATGCAGCTTGTGTATGGATAATATAGTGGGATTATTACTACAACTGGGTAAGAATCACCTCATTGTGTGTGCCACGTCATAACTACAAAACTGGCGAAATATGAGTAAGTGTACATTGGATTACTGGATTTCATTAAACTAGGTTAATAACATACTACAATTGGTATCTGTAGTAGACCTAGGGTCTACTTATAATTTTCAAAAATGCATAAAAATATCTGCAAAGAAAAGTCTATTTCTATAACTAAGCAAAATAACTTATCTAGTTATACAACACATCAGAATCGATGGAGTTGGAACAAAAACTAGATAACTTATCCCCTTAAAAAACGAGCCTGAAATACCGACATCTGGTTTCCTTATTCACTATGAAGCCTCCAGCAGTGGGAGATAGGTATTGGCCATTCGTTTGTAAAATAAATACAATACTTTTTTCGATAAAATAGAAGTAAAAAAAGAGTATTTTGAGGAACCTAAGTCCTGAATCGAATCTAAACTGAAATAACTATAATTCAAAGCTGTGTATCAACATACTGCTTACTCACTTTCACTCACTTAGTAACTGAGATCTACAAAAATTTTCTTATTTGCCTTGAAACTGTTTTTCCACTTTCTCCTGACTATTTCTGATCCAGATAGGACACAAATACTTCTAATAACTTAACATTAAGAAATGTTTAATAATGAAAGACACTCAGACATAAATAAAGAATGAAAGGCACATAGACATAAATAAAGAATGAAAGACACTCAGACATAAATAAAGAATGAAAGACACTCAGACATAAATAAAGAACGAAAGACACTCAGGTCATGATATTCTCTCAAAACCATGAAAAATTACGTTTCTTCGCGTTTTTTACGAAAAATACTGGTTTGAAATTATTTAGTTCTAGTACTCATTCCACGATATGAAACACAGTAGCACATTGTTAAACCTCTTACATTTATTTTCAAGCACAATTGAGCCGGATTTTTTTACATTTAGAGTAAAATTTACATAGGATAGAATGTATCATTGAGATCATTTCTAATTGTTTGTATGATTCATTGAAAAATTTCTTTTCCATTTTAGAAGCTTTTCAAAACATATATTTTCTTATTGGAGTAACATTTTGAAGGTACTCTTTGACTATAAAAGCTGTGACGGGCAGAATTCAAAAATATCCAAGTACTTAAACATTTTTTATCATACTTAAAAGCCGGTTGAAAATATTTTGTTTAATTTTTAAAATTTTTAAATTCTAATAAAGTATAACACATTTTTCACGTATGTCATATCTCATTATACAATTTTTCATTGTTTTGTCATAAAATAGAAATATTTTTTATTTTGATAGATTTTTTTTTTCATTTCACAAATGAATTCCAGCAAATATGAAAGATCTTATATCTAAATGAGACTAAACAAGACAAGTTTTGAATTTATTACGAAAATTATCACAGGTAAAACACCCTTGATAAAACATTATATTCAAAAATGCAACCAAATAATGATTTCCTTGTAATTTGAATTATCACATCGTAACTGTTGTAAACTTTAAAAAAATACAATAACTATCACCCCCAGAATGAGACAAAAATAATGTTAAAACAATAGGTTCTAGTTTCTAATGGCAAAAGAATTCCTAAAGACCATCTAACTGCTTGTAAAAGATGTTATCGGCCATGATTTTCCGCAAGAGAGATTTCGCCTAAAGGTTCCAGAGCTTCATTTTATTCACCAGAAACACAAACGAATCCACAGCTGTCAGCTACAAATTTGCCTTTCATTAACCGGAAATGGAAGTGAGGAGTTATGAGGAGAGAGTGCGTTTCCTCATAAGTGGACATCTGTGACATGAAAACTCGAGGAAAATGTCACAGAAAATGAGGCAAATCACTCAAAGCCTCTTTTTCACTTACTCATGCGAAATGACTAAACTTGATAGAGATTTTTCACTCTGTTGATGATGTATGTGTTGTTGTTTTCTGTTATGGCATGTTTATTCACCTTAATGCTATCTTATCTCAAAAAAAGGACATTTTGTTTAATTCGTTAATATTTTTTTATGCCTTGAAGGCAGGATTTTGCATAATTTAACCTTCTGGAAAGTATCAAAATGCTAAATAGACTACACATTCAGTACAAATATTCATGCTTAAAATTATTATTGGCATTAGGTTTTCGCCTTTTAAAGCCTTGAAGTATAATTCGTTAGATTCAGAACAGACATTAGACATACACAGTTATTCATGCTTCTGTGATGAAGGAGGCACAAAAATAATATATCGCAAAAACGGCGTATAGAAATCAATGGTATAGAAATATGCCAGCAGGTTTAAAAGAATTAAACTAGGTTTACAAAAATTTGATTAAATTGGGCTCATCAAAAAATGGTAGAAGGACATGTTCAGGAATGAGCTTTTTATAGTCTTTAGTTTCTTCACTTTTAACTTCTTCACTTTTCTTCTTTTTTAATACTAAAGTACATTAGACTTTACACATATGCAAACTTGCTCTATGATAAAAGACGTGTTATATGATAAAAGAAGAGAGAAGAGAGAGTTCTAGGAAAGAACAGCAAACTGACAAAATCAAGTAAATTACATAAAAAAATCACGATAGGAATTTCCGAAACTATCACCATGCTAAGAAGAATGTAAGATTCTGGTGTCAATTTTAGCTGATGAATTTAAGCAAATGAACAGAAGTAAATTGTTCATATATAAAAATTAACTGGAATTACGAAATTTTATCTTATAAATCTACAGTTTCTTGAGACAGTTGAAACACAGTGAAATTTATTGTTCATATTTAAACTTCATTTATAAGATGAATCCATCTGTGTTAAAAAAAAAATTGCTAAATATGGCAAAATTATTCCAAATTTACTATATCCTTCATCCTGCATACTCATGAGAAAACAATCATGAGACATAATCATGAGAAATTGTCAAAAAATACCTGGGTTTTTTTCCTAGAAAAGTTGATAATTTTGCAACAATTGATATGTGCTGTTGTAAAGACTATAGTCACTTCTTTCTACCACAGTAATATATAAAATACAAAAAAAATAGTTCAAAATTTCTTTGCAATCTCAGTTTATTAAAAAAATCTCCATTTATATCGAATTTGAAAGTTACTAATAAATCATGAGCTATCGTGAAAAATGAAAAATGTCAATAAACCGATAGAACAAATTTTTTTACTAATCACATGCGGTTGAAACATAATTTTCCAAAAAAAATTGCTCACAATACACCCACTAAAGTAAAAGTTTCAAAAAAATAATTTGTTATGGAATTCTATCCTCAATTTCTTATAGTATATACATTTGTAAAAAAAAAATATTAACATTTCTGACAACTTAGACTCAAAATGCTTCTTTATGAAACACTTTGGACCAAATTTAATTAATATTTCTTTCACATCAAATTCCGTTTTGTAATGATAACATCAGTTTCAAATGAATAACTTTTTCCCCTGTCATTCTGTAACATTTCATCACAATACGCAATTTTCAATACTTCTTATCATATCGACAAATTGTCATCTGGGATTGCCCAGTCATGCGTTTCGCCTGCTCTTTAATTCCGCAGGTGACTCACTGAATAAAGAAAATCCATTATTCTATGCCCAGCACGAACTGATATTTTAAATAATCATTGTTTAAATATAATTTAAAATGTAACAATAAGAAATGCCAATTTTTAAAATGGCTTTACCGTGTGCGGCACATTTTGAAATCAATTAGTTGTGCAATCGTTAAAAGTGTGTCCAATTTTCTTTCTTTTTCTTTTCTTTTTTTTCTTTTAAGTTTTCAATTATTAAGTGTTTTTCACCCCTTTTCTTCGCCAACTTATTGTTACGTGAGAAATTGCTCGGATTCCTCACTCTGCTTCTTGTTCTGGTTGTTTAACACAGTTTTAAAATGAGAACATTTTTTCTGAAAATTTAGCTTTTAGTCAGTTTTCCACTTTAGAATGTTAAAAAAATGGACTGCATACATTTACTTGAAGTCAGTAGCTGTTCATTCGAACATACATTTTTGAATGTTTGAATACTTTCAAAAATTTTAAAGTTCTCATGATCCTAACAGTTAGTCCATTTTTCTTTGGGGAACACATACGGTACGCATGCTGATGAGATTTCCAGTTTTCTGCATATAAGCGAAAAAAGGGCAATTATAGAATGAAATTTATTGAAATTATACTATCAAGAAAATAAAGCATTAATTATTGATAAATAATAGAAAAATTAGGTATTCATTAAGTTTTAATGAAATATTTATCGTTGAGATTATTTTAACTACTCAAAACAGCTTAATGCAATGTAAGAAATTAAGAACATTTTCTCGATTTCAAATGAACTCACATTTTAAGTTGGGGGAAGTGGGGTAAAACCGGGGATTTAAGGTTCGAAGGCCTCTTGGAGCTAAACAATTCGACAAAAAGCTTGCGAAATTTTACTGAAATATTCATTATTTATCAGAGTACAATATATTTTTCAGGAAAAGTCATAGTTTTGCTACTCTCTTTACTAATGATTTTTTTGTAGAAAAAGTCAAACCACCCAGTTTTACCCCACACTGTAAAAATTATCCGTTTTTTCCCGGACTTTTTCCGTATATTTGACGGTTTAAAGCTGTTTTGTTGACAAAACGGTTTTTCACCGTTTTCCGCTCCAGCCATAAACGGTTTAAAACCGTCAGTTCAATTTCTATTTTTCGTCATAGGGTATTGCTTTCCGTACGATAACTTTCCCTTTCCTTAAATATAATTTTATTGCATTCATTTCATGTTTTTAATAGGGTTCCATCTCCGCTATTGTTTACACATGTTGCACTCATGAAAGCTAACCTTAAAACACGTGTTCTGGCAATAGTTGATTTTTACACCACTAGGTGGTGCCACTAGAGCTATAGTGACTTTAAAACTCAAATAGATTATTTTTACTTGATTTTGTGAAGTCTGCGGTGGTCTAGTGGTTAGAGCGACTGCCTTTTATTTCTATGAACGCGGTTTCGATCCCCGGCTCGGAGGAGTTAGAAGTTTTGTCACCATCTTGCATCGAAATCGTCCAAGTAAGTTCAATTATAAATTATATTAATTAAACTAATTGAAATTAATAATTAAGCCATGATTAATTAATATTCCTAATTGATAATACACATCAGCATATTTCAACTCAACTCAGTCGATGACGTCACTTACTTCGATGACTTAATTTTTACGGAGAAAACTTGATTTCATACGGTAAAAAACCGTTGTGACTACGGATTTACTTCGTAACTTTTACGGGAAAAACTTGTTCCTGTATGGTAAAAAACCGTTGTGCCAACGGATTTACTTCTTAACTTTTACGGTTTTGCACAACCAACCCAGCTGCCAGTTTAAAACCGTAAATTTTACGGGATTTTTTTTACAGTGCACTAAAATCGGGTACACATGTTAACTCTATGAGAAATTAGGGAAAACTGGATTTTAAGCGGAAAGTAGCATAAATTTTTATTTTATGTGACAGTTTAATAATAAAACAATTTTTAAGATAACAATAGTTATAATAGTTGACAATTTAAGAAAAAAACAATTTATTTAAAATTTAACAATAATTACAATAGTTGACAATTTAAGAATAAAGACATTTTTTTTTAAGATTTAACAATAGTTACCGTAGTTGATAATTTAAGAATAAAGACAAATTAAAAAAATATTTCTAAAATTCACATCTAAATTAGTGATAATAGCTGTAGGAATGAAGCAGAGGACCTAGTAATGTCACTAGCGCATTGAAACACTGATGGTTTGTAAATTACAATAGAACAGAATAGCGACAAAATGAAATGTAAGGATCTAACAAATGTTGTACAATACAAGAAATTGGAAAAACGTAATAAACTTACTGGGTTCCCCTACTATTTTAATTATCCAAATTCAAAAGCATAAGAAGAAAAATAATCCAATCCAAAAGAAGAAAAATCTATTTTAAGTAATTCTTTCTTCTTTACAATTCAAGCTAAGAGACGAACTCAGTCGAAATGACGATTTGTTAAATAAAACCATACGATTGCAAAGACTTCGAGCAAAAGATTTTTAGAAAAGCAAGAATTAGATTTCGTAAATCGCTATAATTTAGAAAATCGTTTATTTGCAAGCGAGAAAATAGTGGAATAAGTAAATTTCAATTCTTTTTAAAATTATGAATAAAATAATTCTTTATATTATTTGAAATTATCACAAAAAAAGAAAATATTGGAAATCGGAATAAATTGGAAATGCTTTCCATCAGACCCATTTTACTCAAAGGTCAAATAGGAATGGCCCTCACAAACTACCAAATATCTCACAATCATAGAAAGTCCTCTTGGGTCGGGAATCCGCCGTTTCCCCTAATACCCGGTTTTACCCCTCTAGAAATACCCGGTTTTACTTCGAGTGCAGAGATTATAAAAAACGAAACAGAACCAAGCAATGTTTTACTAAATCTTAATTGTTTGCTAGGATATAAATCCTTAGTAAACATATTATAAGACTGACTAAATATAGTTTCTAAAATTGAAATGATTAATAAGTAGGGATAATTTAAAAAGAAACGAACATTGGAGAGTTGACGTCATAAAACAAATAATCCTTCACAGACGAAGTGAATTCAACAACAACAACATGGCAACTATGGCCATTCTTTTTCTTCATTAGTAGAGTATAATTCAGAATTTGTCCAATCGAAAGGAGAATTAATAACGCCGAAATCAAGGGACCCGGTTTTACGCCACTCTCCCCTACCTGTTCTACAAATATAAATTCTTCTGAATTTATAAAAGGTTCGTTCTCGTTCTTTTTTCCGCGCTATAGTACGACGAAATAATTAAAATTACTTTTCATATTTAATCCAACGCATGTGAAAACTTAAATGAAAAGAAATATTTCTAAATATTCTTTTTTCTGATATCGTTTGGCATTTTGATAAATACGTTTTCTCCAAAAAATTCTCTTTACGCAATTTTTCATTGCTTTAACCGTGTCTTTCACTTTTTTATAGCTTTCGGAGGAAAAAAAATTATTAAAATAGAGAAAAGCTTTTCTTTTAGCAATTCAGTCCTCTCTGACTGCTTTATTCACCAACGCCAAAAACTGAGTATTAGACTGGCAGTTGCTTAAGTAAGTAGGACGAGCTATACTTGCATTTCCTGTTCCACAAATGGGGTTCCAGTTTCAATGTTTTTGTTTATTAAAATAAGAAAAACAACGTGAGTGAAAGGATTTCTCACGTGAATTCATCTTTCAGCGCTTCTTAAGAAAATTCGAGTCGCCTTCTACGGCGGTAATCTTATGTAATATTCTAGTCTTGTTTTTTTCTTCAGGGTTTGAACATAAAGCAATCTCTTAAATTTGAATTTGTTACATTGAAACATCAAAAGTTTTACTAATAAAAAAATTAAAAGTAAAACTAATTTTCAAGAAATAAAATCTTATTTTTTTAAAATTTATTTGGCAAAACAAAATCTTGTGGAGGTTAGTTTTTTCAGAAAAACCGGATTGATAGAATCCTTAGTCAGAGCACTGCAGAAAGAAAAGAGTGGTCAAGAGAACGCCAAACGCTGGATTCTGAATGAAGAGAATTTCAAATGTTGAAGAATAGAATGATGTAAAAGAATTTCAAATATGAGTGTCAGAGGAACATTGCCAAACAGTCCAATTGTAAACATAACACTACCGTCATCGAATTCAATCACGATAGTGATGAGTATTGTTTATGAATTTTAAATGGTGTAGAAATGCAATAAAAACTAGCAGTTGTAATTAAAATCTAAATATCAATTTAATTGATGCACAGAAGATGAAGGAATCTATGATAAATATTTTTACCAGATGAGAATATTCTTTTTTTCCCGGCCCTCTATTTGTTTGCCTATGTTTCTAAGAAGAAGCATCAAGAATATTCAGTCAGCAAAACATTAGGTTATAATTAAAATTATTAAAAGCATCATTAAAATAAATATAATAAAAATAGATTTTTTAAAACAAGGCCTACTTAATCCTTAAAAGTCCGATTTTTTAAAGATTGATTTAAAAATGTTTTTCGACTTTCGTTTCTCGAATAAAACATGGGAAATATGCTTTAAAAAGTCCTATTTTGTTTTAAGTATGGTTTATAGATAAAAAAAACCCGTTTGTTGCCAACTGACAACTCTGGGCTTAATTTCAGAAAAGAATTTCCTTTATAAAATTCTATAATATTAAACATAGCTGAATTTTAAGAGCTAATAATATTGGATACAGAATTTCTTTCAACGTTATAGCATAAAATCTGGTATTCTCAAGCGTAAAAACAAAGCAAACCAGCGGGACTGTTCTCCCCAAACTTTCTCGTATACTTCCCCAAAAAGGTGTCGTTTCCCCTCCCCCCGCGTGAATAAAAAAATTCGAACCTACTGTAACCCAGAATCCAATGGCTATCAGAAGGTTTTTCACTGTAGATTATAGTTATTGAAAAATACCTAGGTAAAGAATCAAATTCAAAGAGATGCGTACCGATTTTCCACTCTTGCCGGCTCAAGGACAAAATGACATAATTAGCTCCAAAGCTTTCGCGTGCACAGAGATTGCTTCCAGTACACATGAGTGTGGAGATGACGGATTCGTTTCAAAAGTAAAAAAATTGAATATACAATTTGAACAACTGTTTTTTAACCGATTGAGATGAAAATTGGGCACATATCTATAATTAATGTTAGCATCCATGATACCACGTTTTATTTATTTAAATCAAAGGGCTTATGAGATATTATTTTTACAAGTATGCGATTATGCAGACCGACAGACAGTCAACGCTTTGACGGATTTGGCCCAAAATTTTATACGGATCTATATTCATGACGATAAAACTGTGTACCAAATTTAATCTATCTAGCTATTCAAGTTTTTGAGTTATAGTGTTCACATGACCGCGGACATACAGATAGACAGACTTCCCGTTGACGGAGTTTGTCCAAAGTTTGAAAGAAACCTACAAATTATGTTTAAAGACCACATACGAAATTTCATCCCCGCAGCTCTAATAGTTTTTGAGTTATCGCGTTCACAGACACACAGACAGACATAATTCCCAATTGTGTTTTCCGGACTCAGGGAGGTCTAAAACGTGGAGATTCGTCAAAATCTCGAGTTCGAATTTTTTGACGACTACAATACTTTCTCTTTGTATACTTCGTATACGAGAAAGTAAAAAGATGTAGCCTCGAGCGAAAAACATCGATTTATATTTATTTTTTTATCGGCACTCAAGCTGCCATATTTAATTGATTTAATGACGTTTTCAATATGTAATCTATTGACAACAAGAGGCATTAGAGCTTCAGTCTTATTCTCAAGAGTTTAGAAGACAAAATTGGGTATGTTGCTTAAAAGCAACACTAGACATTTAACGGTTAAAATAGGTTTTTTTTGTATTTTAATAAAATGTTAATTATAAAATTATTAAATGCATTATCACAATAAATTTATTAAAAAAGGTTTAAAAAAACATTGCCTACTTAAAATAGTTTTTTGTATATTAATTATTTTCTGCTGGTCAGTATTTGGCTTACTATAAATTGTATATTGAATCTTGAAATAAATTTTTCTCAAATTTCTTTACAGGTGGTACTATCTGTGTGGAACAAAAAATAGTTAAAATCAATGCATAAACTGATAGTTCAGTTCTGAAAATATTGAAATAGTGTAAACTTCAGCACATTAACAAGTGAATAAAAAATCGATTTCAAAATTTCTCCTTTACAAACATGAAAAAGTAAAGTAAAATAGAAATATGTAAAAATTGCTTTAAAATCATAAAATGTTGCTTAAAAATTTTAATATAACAATATAACAGTCGGCACAAAAATAAACAATTGAGAACAATGTGCACTTGCAGAATATAATTAAACCCCAATTTCTTGAATTATCTGAGAATGCCAAATTGCTCATCATTATACCATAACGGCTTACTTCTGAAGTAGGAGAATAATTTTTGGTTTTCAAATGCAAGATTAGAATTTGCATTTCGCCACGACTTTCATTGTCATGCTTTTTGCCTGAAGCTTTGAGTAACTACTCATAAATTATATAGGAAGTGTTGCAAGAACAAAAAGTTAAAAAATAATTGAAGAAAAACTAGTTGAATCTGACTCTCCGCAATGAACTATGACGATGTAGGATAGGCGGTTCGGAAGTTGTTTTATATAAATTATCAAGAAATATATATCATTTTTTTTTACATTGTGACACATAATGAGGACATTCATTTCGGAACTTAGCATAGAAGCGAAATTTACGAATAAGCGATTTTGTAATATTTTATTTGCATGCAAAGGAAATATTCAAGATATAAAGTAGACAATGTCGAGTGAAACATGACGGTAAAAGTGGAGACAGAATTTATGGCATGTTAACCCTTAAAGTTCCAGTGTTGCCTTTAAGCAACATACCCAATTTTATTTTCTAAAATGTAGACTAAAGCTCTAATGCCTGTTGTTGACAATAGGATGTATATTGAAAACTTCATTAAATCAATTTACATCATAAAGATGGCAGCCTGAGTGCTGATAAAAAATAAAAATAAATTGATGTTTTTCACTTGAGGTGAGTGAGTGTTATCACCTTTTTAACTTCGTTTGTACGCTTGCGAATACCATATTTTATTCGGCATTATTGAAGGAAATTCCTTATCCGTATTATTAGTTATCAAAATTCATCTATGTTTGACATTATAGAATTTTATCAAGGAGTTTTTTTTTTTCAAAAATATAGAGCCCAGTGTTATCAGTTAGTAACAAACTGCTTTTTTTATCCATAAACCATACTTAAAATAGAATCGGACTTTTTAACCCTTCAAAGGGCCATTTTTTCCGAGTAGTGTTATAGTAAAATGGCTTTGGCGTTGAGATTCATTTAAGAAAAGAAATTCACTTAGTTTATTCAAAGACATTAATTTTTTGTTAATTAATTTTGCTAATTAATAATTAATTATCAAGCCCAAACACTTCGTCATGGTTTGAGAAGAGAAACTGGAACATCCGGGGGTTTTGTTTGATCGAAGAAATTGGCGAGAACTTATGCCAATCTTAAAAAATGCATTTAAAAATTAATGAATTTGGTGATAAGTATGTTTACCACGTCCTTATAAAGGTGAAAACATTTTTCTTATGTTTTATTCAAGAAATAAAAGTAAAAAAACATTTTAAAATACATTTAAAAAAAATCGGGATTTGAAGGGTTAAGATTAAAAGCTAAATTATATCATTTGCTTCTTTGTGGAGAAAGTTGGAATTGTTCTCTCATCGACTTTCTTTTGTACTTCCGCATACAGATGTCCGTTATAAGGCGTAGTCAAATACGATTGGCCTTAGGTGTTACCCAATCAAATATTCTCATTTAAATTGTCCGAAGTTACGTCTTTCCATAGACGTTTTTCGCTGTTGCTTTAATTTCATTATTTTTAATGCTTCCTAGCGATAACTTTGAAACATTTATGGGGAAAAACTTCTTTTTATTCAGCTTTAAAATTTCAAAAATATCTATTCAATGATTACCATTTCATTTCTGCTTATTTTTTCTGTTGTTTCCTCATTTTACAAAAATAAACTTTTATTTTTATGAAAATCGTAAAAATTAAGAAAAATCAATTTATTTAACATTTGCAACAACAAAAACTGTTTGATAACGTGCATATAAATAAACACCTTAACTAAAAATTAATTTAATATTTTATCGAATGCGAGTAACAACGCCATGTTAAATAAATGCAATAATTTAAAATGTATATACTATTTTCTTTACAAGAATTGTTTGTAACAAGAATGGCAACAAGAATTGTTTTTGAAAAAGTATAAATATTGTCTTTTTGCGTAGGTTTCCTATACAAGACGAAATTATAGGATGTGCTAAGGTAAAATTCTATTCCATCTCATAGATTTTATTCAAATTTGATACAGATATATAGGGCTAGCATAATTTCTTGTTTGCAATCCGGACGCTGAGAGAAAGTTAAAAAGAAAGTACAAAGCTAATAGAAATATATCTGAGCAAATAATGGCAAAAATAAATAATAATAATGAAATTAACAAACGCCAATGTCGCTTCAGACAATTAAAACCGTGTTTGCTGGATAATGTAAGAATTAATTAAAAAAGAAATATCTGAGCTGTTAGAATATAAATTTCTAATATTATAAAATTAATTTTATTTTAGTGAATATTTAAAGAATATAACAAAAATTTCCTTTCCTATTCATTGCTTTTCATTATTTCTTTTGAACGTCATACATAGTTTTACTCTAACATCCGTTTATGTTTAAAAATAGAACATTTTGGGGACAAAATTCTTATAGGTAATTCTCATTTGACTTCCCTACTTAAATTAATACTCAAACGGGGGTTCCAATGATAACGCAATAAATCTAATATTGCAACTATAATATTATCTTTTGGACAAGCTTTCAAAGGACAATTGTACTTTGTTTTGGTATTCAAAGGTCATTATGAAACATTGCGTGTTTTGTCCTACACAATGTGCTCTAGATTTTTCATCACATTCTTCCTGTGGACCAATTACATAATATGTAAGTCTGATCTTATATTGATCTTTTCTGGTTGTATGGGTCCTGTATTGTCAGAACTTTCTTGTGGTTGTTAAGTTGTAAATTGGAAATCTTAGGAAAAAAATTAATTTGAGAATTTCAATCTTTATAAGTAATTAAAACATTCATAATTAAACATTAAACGCACTAATCGAAAATTCGATGATTAAATTATTGAAATACCGGAGATATCTACTTTGAATCGAATTTTCTCACATCTAATTTCCATACCAATGTTCAAGACTCTTTATTGTAGTTATCTATTTATTTTTATACTTATTTTTGGTAATGATAGTTGGTATATAAAATGTCAGCGGATTTATTTCTTATCGCTTGACCAACTCTTGTTAAATCCTTTTCATATTTTTTTATCTTATTATCAACAGCAAGTGACTAAAAATGTTCCTCACAACAGATATATTTAAAACTAGCTGTTACCCGCGACTTCGAGCGCTAAGAATTTGAATTATTATTTTTTTTTAATTCACGAATGTAAATACTTCGTTACATGTTTAAAGAGGAAATTAAAAGATTTGACGGTTAATAATATACAATTGGGCGACTAACAGAAGTGTCTGCTGTTATAGTTAGGTACATAAAACAAAATATATCTTATTTATTATTCGTATATTTTCCTTTAGTTATAATCATTAGTTTCTAAATTTTAATCTAAAAACTCTTGCAATATATCATATCGATCAAAAGATTTCTGTCCCGGCGTCAATGACAATTTCTTGAATAAAATCTGATAAGGAAACGATACAAATGTAAATAACTATAACTAAATAGACTGCAAACTGAAAAAATGAGAATCAAGCGTCGAGTTGAGTAATTTCAGTTATTATTCCACAAATTAAATGTTTTTTTTTTTTATTTTCTCAGCAAGATCACATAATCGCGGTTTTCTTTATGATCACGTGATGTTTGACATTAAAAATAAGTTATTCAACATACTTACGCTTTTTTAAGTATCACGTGACAGGTGATTTTAAAAATAAGTTATTCCAAATGTTTAAGCATTCCTTAAGGACACGTGACAGTTGTTTGAAAAATAAAGTAATCTTCATCGCAAATCGCTGTCTCAGTGCGCAGTCTCGGTACATCGAGGTTCAGTATCGAGTACTGGCACACAGACTTTTAATCTCAGCTTGTCAAAAGGTACCCCTGACAATTCCAAGGAGTTGAAGAACTCTACAGGATATGATGTTACTTGTTATTGCCCATCACCGTATCTACAGATAGATATGCTGTAATACTTTTCTATATTTGTGACATATTTTTTTATATTTATCTGACCTAAACTTTCATTAGTCAGTGCCAAAATTTCCCATTCAACAACCATTTTTTATTCCTCATATTAGCTTGTAGTGCAGGATAAACCTTGCTTATCAGTTCCTCTGTGCTATGAACAATTTTGAAAAATTACCCTTTCAATTTAATACACTGTTTGAATCCCTTTTAAACCGACTTTCACCAATTTTGAAAAGATTAGTCCTGATTCACTGTCATTGAACAGCTGAACTCTCATATTCGTAGTGAGTTTAATTTTTTTGACATGCTCCCATAACGGAGACTTCTTTAAACATGCATTTAATTCATCTAAAGGTGTCCCCTAGTTATTAAAGGTTCAATCGTTCTAAAATTGCCTGACATCAATACCGCCATTCCTCTCATGATTCTTTGGTTGTTATAAATATCTTTCATAGTTCGATTTAATGCTTCAACTGCTCTTTTTTGAGATATTGCACATTCGTCCCAAACCGACAGCTAACAATGCTATAACATTTCTACAGCTCTCACTACTGCGTCAGCAGATTTTTTTTTTTTTTTTTTTGGGGGGGGGGTACGAATTTGAGCTAAGCTAATTTGAGTTGATTGAGAAAGAAAGACTTCCAAGTACCACCATAAGCATTCTGAAAAAATAACCACTTTCTATCGGTTGCAAAACTATCTACACTACATTAGGTTTTGTTGTCCTAAGTTCAACCCCGTGGAACCCGTTAGTCGCTGCTGCAATTCTTCTGTATCGTAGGGCAGTTTCTGCATTAGTTCATTAATAATTTCCTTTATCGTACGCGATCTATTCATTCCAAAGCTCCATATGTCTTTAACAGTTATCGCAATATCACTTAAGACTTCTACTAGTTTAATACTCCGTTACTGTAAATTATATCATTGTACTCAATAATATCATCAGGCCCTGTGGAATATATGATCCACCATGTTATATGTCATACGCTTGAGATGAATTTAAATTAATAACACGGATAAGGAATTTCCTACAACATTGTAGTATAAAATATGGTATCCTCTAGCGTACAAATAAAGAAAAAAAAAGACGCAGTCTCAAGTAAAAACATCATTTTATTTTTATTCTTTTATCAGCATTCAATCCCCGAGGGGGGGAGGCACAGCGAGTTCACGGATGAGTGACCTCCGGATAAGTAAGTGGACACACGCTTAACCTGGGGGTATAGAAATGGTGGGGGGATTGTGTTACCTTCCTCCAATGATAGTACGTAGCACCTTCGGGAGGGGTCGGGCCGTCGCCTAGTGATAGGCCATTAGGACTCCGGCCTCAGTACTCAAGATATTGCAGCAGCTGTCGTTCAAGAACCCGGATACTTCAGCAAGGCGGGGGTAACGCGGTTTATCAGCACCCAGGCTGCCATCTATATGTTGTAAATTGATTTAATGAAAGTTTGATTATATATCCTATTGACAACAACAGAAATCAGAGCTCACATATGAAGTGACTTATTCTCAAGATTTTAGAAGACACAATTGGGTATGTTGCTTGAAGGAAACATTGGGTATTTAAGTGTTAAATGGAGGTAAAATAAAGCTCAGCACTCAATGACAAAATCCACTATAAAATTTTAAGTCCAGGTAAAAAGAATAGTCTAGGTACAAGACACAAGAAAGCGCATGCCAGGGGTGGGGAACCTGCGGCCTTAAGGCTGCATGTGACATTGTTTTCTTAAGCGACCTTACCAGTTATTTACAATTTGCATTGAAATAATATGTTTGTCTGTAATATAATAATAGTTGCAGAACAATAAGCCTTAAGATTCTGTTCATGTGGCCTTTTACCCAACTGCCTAAATTTAATGAAGCCCTCCAGTTTGCAAGAAGGTTCCCCGCCCCTGCGGTGAAATACCTTGTTACATTAGAAGTTCAAACGATAAATAAATGTAAGTGTTTATGCTCAAAAATTTATCTTTCATAACGCGTTTTTTTCGGGGGGGGCGGCACTAGAATGAGTAATTGGTATCAAAGTAGAAGAATGTTCTTTTATTTAGCGAAAATCCCACAGCGATTCAATAGAATTGCATTCTAAAATGTTACTTTTTGATGCACTTAAAGTGACATTTTCAGTGACAGCATCAGATTCGTGGGGCCTGTGTTAAGGTTGGACTTGCTAGATAGGGTCGTTTACAATTGTAATCCGTAATTGATGTCATTCGCTGCATCCTTTGCATTAGGAGCTCAGAATCAGAAACTTGGCAAGCGAAATGTGACAAATCATTTTAAAATTCTTTATATGTCCGATGTAATTAACAATTAAATGTGCTTAACCCCTTCGGGATAGACGCCCGCTGAAGGAAGCGCACCCGCAGGACGGGAGTGGCCAGCGCAATCTGTGCCCACCGCCCGGTTTCTCCCACTAAGCCTTACCCACTAAGCTCGTCCCGAAGGAGATGATCTACATAAGCGAAAATTATGAATATCCTAGAGAAAACCATGGATAAAAAATATATATTCATTTTTATTTCAAGCGGTAAAAAGGAAAATGATTCTGAGAGCAACAATTATTCGAGGTAAAAAACATAATGAAAATAATTATTCGAGAAAATATGCAAAATCTGTCAAATTGATATAGAGAAAAGTGCAAATACGAAATAAAATTTTGGCAGAGACAAGCATATCCCATAAATTTTACTGCTTTTTTGAGATATTAAAATAAATAATAATAACATATATTAATTAACTAAACCCTTTTCTACGAAGAATCAAGCATTTCAGTCAACCTTTTATTGTCCGTTTTTAAAAATATCTGTAATTTGTGATTGACAAGGCTTCAACAGCTATACAAGGCATGATATTCTTTTCACCACTGACAAATTTATTGCTTTACGAACTGAAGACAGATTATTTTTTGATTTGCTTTTCCTTTGGCTTATAGGGTAAGTTTATATTTGGCGGAAAGGTTCAAAATACAAGATATGGATATATCAGATGTAATGATAAAACTATTGCGCTTAACTCAAATGAAATTATAAAATGTATCAACTATTAATATGTATTTCATTTAATAAATTCTTTAGATTTGGAAGGGAGTTAATATGTCATTTTGTAAACTTTGCAACTACTCTAATTACACTTCATACAGAGTACAATGTAACAAGTAAGTATTAAAACTTCCCAGAAGAATAAATAAGCACGATATAATAATAAGAAAAAAGTTATTGGAAAGAAAAATGAAAGAATTTACGGAATTTACGAATTTTCAGTTAAAAGTTTAAAAATTTACATAACATTTTTATTTACAAAATTGCAAGCGAATTCTTTAATAAATAACATCTGATAACCGACAACTTTAGTGCGGAAAAATTCTTAAATGGTGTCGTAGCTCATTCTTCTTAATTAAACAGAAAACTGTAAACGTTAGCTGTTTCAATCAAATAGGCTCAAATTTCGTAATAATAATTCTTTGATCAAATTTCAATATTGGCAAGTTATCAACATAAAAGAAGTGATATAGCCTAATTAATGTTAGAACAACGAAAGACTGATTTATTTCATATTGCAATGATGAACGAACTTTCGACTAGAGCAGGGGTTCCCAAATTTTTTTCCTTCGTGAACCTCTTGATTAATCTTTTTATTTTCGCGTACCTCCTACTGAAATTCCCCCTCCCCTCTCCAACCATTCGTCTATTCAAAGAAGCTCTTATCAATAATGTCCGAACACGTTCGGAGCAATTTTTTTTAAAAATGTTATGTAGAAACACCATAATATGTTTTTTAGATTCGAACTTTATAAAGATTAATAATAGTGTATTATTTTTGAGTATAAATTATTATGAATTTTCAAAAAACCTAAATTTGTGCTGTTTTTTAGGGAAAATTTTCAAAAACTTCAAACATGCTAGAGGTCAAACGTTTGTAATAATTCAAATAAAACTAGTACTAAAATAAACTACATACTATGGACTAGTGCTTGTACTAGAATCTTAACATTCTTCGGATAAATAAAAATTTTAGAGCTAACCGAACAATCATTATAAGATTTTCAGCAAATTTTTTACGTCATTTTTCAAATAAAAGACCATAATTTAAAAAATATTGTTACAATATACATTATTCTAGTACATTCACTAAAGAAACATTTGAAGAAAGTGTTCACAAAATTTCAGAACAATCGAATGATAATATCTTGAGTTATCATGTTTGAAGTGTGAAAATTACGCATAAAAATCTAGTTTTGAGAAAAATCAAATTTTAGTTTTGACGCGCTTAAATTAAGTATCTAAGCTTTTAAAAAATTTCCTAAAAACATACTAACATCATATTAACTTGAAAAAATTAAATTTACAAGAATTTTTGACAGGTTTCTGTCCCTTTAAATGACAACTTCTGGTTAATTAAACGCCCACTTCCGGTTTGTTATAAAACAATTAATATCTCATCTTCTAATTAACATACCGACAAAAGTAAATATGTTTTAGAAAGGTAAATGAAAGAACTATCCAAAACATCAAAAACAAAAAAATGGGAAGTTTGGCCGAAAATTGACTTTTTAACGTGTTCGGATACCTTAAGGTAAGCTTAAGAGTCAAATGACTCGAATGAATAACATTTGCAGGACTTATTTCTGATTTTATATTTTATTCCATATTTACAATAGTATTATTTCGCCCTTATGTTTATTACTTTCGATTTCTTGTGTCCACCATTACCGACTTTGAGTTCGCGTACCCCTGGTCTGGAATAATATTTTGGAGACGACTTTTGAAAGCATCTTCAACATTTTCAAGGAGGTTGGTACATCGAAATCCGTCCACAAAATTAAAAGAGACATTCAGACTAAGTTAATAGGAATAATGTTATTTAACAAATACAGTAAAGCTCCGTTTATACGTCCTTCAAGGGACTGACGTAAAACGACGTATAAATGAAAAGGCTTGTAATCGAAATTTTACCAAACCACTTTTATTATTACAAATTTGATGCTACTGATGCAAATTCATTTAAAAGTGTTAAAGTTTTTTAGGACAGTACCTGTATAATACTGCATAGTATGGAAATCAATAATTAAATTTGAAAATTAAACATTTAGTAATAAAAGTGAGCAAAATCATACCTTTATTGCATATATTGAGTACTAATTATACATATCATATAGTAAGTTTTATGAACATGCAGGTAGGCGTTTAATGAAGAAAATCTTTAACAGTCATCTGACGTGCTGATTGTCTACGAATATTAAGTACAGCATTACGAATCGAATTCATTTCATTAAATGTTTTTTTTTTACTATTCTTTTGACAAGAGAAATATGTTTTTCACTAAAGTCCATTGAGTCTTTAAAGAAAGGTAGGAGGAATAACTTCATCATCGCTTAAATTATCACCAAATAATTTGTCTTCTATTAATTCATCAATTGTGAATAAATTCGAAGTCATGATATCTTCGCTTCACTCCTATTATTTTTAATATGCCTAGTTTATCCTCCAGACGAGATATTTCTTGCGTTCTTTTCTTTTACAAAGTTATTAATGGTTCAATTGATTGTAATGATATAATGAGCTCAATAGATTTCGCTGTCCCGCCAGATTTTTAGGGAAACCAGAGTTCCTTTCCAAATTTATATTCAAAATTTAATTATATTAACAGGTTCTCGTTATATAGGTTTTATAAAAATTTTAACACGTTCTCTGATGAACTCGACATTTTTAATATGTCTCTTGGTGCTTTTAAGCCGAAATGCTTACATCTTTTAAATACATGATATGTTTAATTTTGCCTTTCTACAACATTTTAGATTTTTATGCTATTTGGTTTTCCGTGTTTTTATGTATTCGTCCAGTTTTTAGGCGCCGTGTTTCATTTATTTTTATATTAAGTGTTGCATTTTTTTTTAAATCTCAAGTGTGTGCCTTTTGGAAATGAACTTTAAATTTTTTAAAAAAATACGGCTTTTGGTGTCATAGTGTGTCTTAAAGTTGTGTGATTATGTATTTTCGTTTTTAATTATATATACGTTTGCATAAGTTTTATGATTTTGTGTATTCTCTGTGTTCTACTTTTTGCTTTCTAAGGCATAATCTTTTTTATTTACTCATTGTGACTTTTGTTCTTTGTGTGTTTGCCAGCACTCTGTAAATGGAGTTTTCTCTGTAGTGTGCTTTTCCTTAAATAAATAAAAAAAAAATCCTTATCACAGTTCACATACTAGAAAGGAGGAAATTTTCACATTTCAGAAGGGGAGAAACGACGTATAACCGAAGCTTCGCGTCGTATAAATGAAATACTTTATCATTACAATGAATACGAATGAATCGGGGCTATGACGAAATGACGCGACCGACGTATGAATGGGAAACGCATAAACGGCGTTTTACTGTATTAGTTAAATGTGCCACGTAAAGTCAAAGGGCATTATATATGCCTAAAAAGTCAAAACTATCATTTGCATACATTTTTTTTCACTACATAGAATTTTTTCTTATCTGTGATAAGATATATATCGTAGATATCGCTCAGCGTAAATGCAACTGCTTTAACGCGACTTTCCACAGCTGCGTTCATAAAGAAAATTCCTTATTGAAATGTTATATCTGAATATAGAACATTTTATTTACCGTTATTATAAATAGATAAAACAAATGCACGGTTAGTTAAAAAAAAATGTCGTATTGAAAACAGTCTGAAAAGATTAGAGAACGATTGCATTCTAGACCATTGATATATCAATTGTAAGATTTTTTTCATTAATACGCTTTTATTTCTGTTATCCTCAATATATCTAGTTTCTTAAAGCAACATCCCAGTAAGCAAATCACTTTTGTTTTCATCTCTTTATACATGTTTTTCCCATAAATCATCTGGGTGATAAGGAAATGATTCCTACAAGTCGGAAGACGAATGCAAGTCACCTCAAAAGATTCATTTAATTTGGAATACTAATTTCTAGTTAAATAATATAGGCGGCACTATTTACATAGTCATTAGTTGTATGAACAATGTTTCCTATTGCGCTAAATTTCAGATAAATGGCTTTAGTTTCTGCAAATCCAAGCATTCAAAAATTAGTCGAAAATACCTTTATAGAAGTTTAAAAAATAAATTTAAAAACCTTTCTATTGTTTTTATTTGTTTATTTTTTATTTATTTATTTGAAACTAAATGATGAAAAAATTAATCCCTCTCAGTTACTATAATAACTCATCAACTTAAAATTTTTCAACTATTAGAAAAAGAAATATATCAAAAAATAATTATTAACTACAAAAGAAATTCAAAAACCTTTATATAGCTTCTAATTATTTACTTTTATTATTTATTTATTCGAAACTAACTGATGGAAATATTAATCCCGCTCAGTAACTATGATAACGGATCAGCTTAAATTTTTCATCTATTAGAAAAATAAAAATAGCAAAAATAATTATTAATTAAAAAAGAAACATATATCTATGAATAAAAAATAAATCTCTTCTATAATGACAACTTTATCAATTTATATAATCTTAAAGAAATCTTATGATTATTTTGCATATATGCTGCTAAACTGTTTTTAACCTCAAAACTGAGTTGAAACTCATATTAAAATGGATGTTTCTTTTCCTCCAGCTAATGCAATTTAATTATTGATGTTTATTTCCGCGAGGTAAATATTTGCGCTTTACAAGTTAAATAAAAGTGTCAAAATGCTTCTACTCAATGAACACATGATATTTAGTGGTAGATATTCGAATTGTGTTGTGGTATGCTATCGTGTTAATACCCACGTGACAGTATCAACTCAATTAAATTGAGTTGATACCTTAAATTTAATTTCCAGGAATCAGCAGGTCTCATTTTGGTATAATTCTGATTCAAACCACACATTCCACAACAATTCTCGATATTCTTTTTCCTTCTGAAAAAGGGTTCTATGCCTCTATCAAATTTATCATCATTTTTCCAAAATAGTTTAATAAAGGTTTAACCCCAGCACTCTGGCATCCAAACCGGGCAGAAGGGAGCGAAGTAATGTTAACCTGAGCTTGAAACAGATTTATCAGTTTTCAAAATGTAAAGAGAATCTTTTTCGATTTCCATTTCGAAATATAACAGAGAGAATATTTTTCGATTTCCACTTCCATTTCGGAGTATTACAGAAGGGTTAAACACATCAGAAACCAGTGGAACAGAAATCAGGATTCAACAGTTGCGTTTAACTTAGAAATAACTTATCGCAAATATATTATTATTCGAAATTCATACCTTGCTATTTTTTTCTTTCTATTTTTGTTTTTCTGTTTTGCTTGTAATAATTTGCATACAGAAAATAAATAATTATTTTCGACATCAATATTTTTTATTATTTTTTATTAATATAAGCCCCAAAACATATAATATACATTAAATTTCCATATTGTATTTTCCTTATTACTTGCAATGTTTGGCATTTTCCTTCCATAATATACTTGTTTATTGTAAAAATTTGTTTTTAATTAAAATTTAATTTAATAACAATACTGCTCCAATGACATCACAACTCTATAAAACTGCCTACATTTCAATGAGATTTTATAGTCGTGCAAAATTAGATAAGTTTGTTAACTCTAAATAAATCGATGATTTTTTTACTTTTGGAAAATGTCCAAGACATGTGGGACCAATTTGGGAATTAGAAATATATTCATATATAAAATAATACAATTTTAATTTAAAAATAATAATAATGTCAATGGGAAGAAAATAATTTCATACTAAAGGCTAGCAAAAAAAAAACATGGCAAGAACAAGAACATGCTAATAAGAAACACAGGTTTTATCTAACTTTGATTTATATTTTGGTGTAATAAAAATCAGTAGATCAATACATATATTTAATTTTGTAATTTCAAGTTCTCCATTAATCATCAACTAAATGTAAAATGACCAACTAAAAGTTTTAAGTAAAAAAATTGATACACGAAACCAATATAAAACATATTAAGAACATGAAAATATAATAGATTATATTAATTTTTAAAGTCCAGATATTTTCCATCTAAAATATAAAATAAATTTGAAGAAATTGCACGAAAGCATGACTTACTTTCTATATTCCCAGCTGAAATCCTTAAAACGTGCGCGCCCAACTTTCTATGCTGTGAACCTACACAGACACCTGTTGTCGCACTTTATAAGAGAAGAGAGATAGAAAAGCAATAATCTTTCCCTCTCCAACTTCTAGACGATATCTTTTTGTTCCCCAAGTTTTGTTTATTTATTTTTTGAAGATTCTGACGTCAGAGAGGACTTCCCTCAAACCAGTTCCTCCAACCACCTCACGTGTTTCCGAAAAACCGACCTCAGTGACTCACAAACAAAAGAAACGTAGAATTTTCCTTTCTAGCCTTTGGCAACTCCGAAAAATCGTTTGCTGTTTTGTTTTTCTTCCTTTTGTTGTGAAAAACCTTTCACGAAGTTAAGTGGTATTGAAATGGTGATATTAGCTTCTAAAGTGGACAACTAGAGTTAGAATTGGCTAGTTTACGAAGTGGGAATTGCTAGTCGGAGCTTACTGATGAAAGAGATGGGTAGAAATATCGACCAGTCTGAATTGTTATGCTCCAGTGCGCACGCGTTAACTTTGGAAGTACTACTTTATTTATTCTTTTTTTTTAAAAATTTTCCTTTACCATGGGTGATATCGAAAGGGAAAGTGAAGTTTTTTAAGAATATGAATTCATCAAGAAATTATTGACCGTGTCGGCTATGGGACAAAATCTAGTCGTTACACAAGCACCTATTAGAAACTTTCAGTGTATTGTTGTAGCAATAAGTTTTTGAGGGACATTTGTGGCTCTTTAAGGTTATATTACGGATTTTTAACTAAAAATAAATTGACCATTGTTAAAAGAATGAAAATATCCTTGAAAGTTTAGGTTTCTCCCTTTCGCATGTGATTTATAACAAAAGATAGAATACACATTACAATTTTTTACAAAAATATCGATCTTATTCTTCCAATTCAAAAGTATTTTTTTATGTATATAAAAAGGTCTATTGTTTACTACATCTAATTTAATTTTAACAAATTTGTGACGCAATTGAAAAAAACAACATTCGTCTATTTTTTTTTTTTTTTTTGCCGTGCTTTTATAAGAAGGAATTTTTTGGGGGGAAGGGGGTATTGAATAGCTGATTTGTACATTTTTAAAATTGCGAACCAACATTTTAAAATCTCACCGTTAATAAAAAGAAATATACAAAAAGTTGACACATTTTTCATACATTTATCTCGATTTAATAATATATCAAGAGCATTGTTTTAAATTTTTCTTAATTTCAAATTATAAGCATGAAGGACTGCTTCAAGAAAAGTTATAGAATCCATTTAGATATCTCATCAGTTTTGATACATTTTAAATCAATATTTTAGAATCAAATTCAAAAACACAGGGTTGGCTTCGATTGATGACAAAATTAGGATAAATATCTCAGCATTTGGCTGAACATCTGCAAAAATAAAAATAAAGTGATAAAATTTGATAATGAAATGGTTAATTAATTAAAAAATCTGGAAAAATGAATAAAAATTAAATGATAAATCTATCTCAATTAGAAGAGTCTGCGAAATAAAGAATTTCAAATTGTGGATTTAGAATTCACTTGATCAGAAAAGCAATTGTATTATTTCATCTTGGATTAATTAGTTACTTTTTCTGGTTGACTGGAAAGACCTTTCAAGCATTCTTATCATTCACTTATTTATTTATTATTTTGTCTTAATTTCTACTTCGTTACTGTCGTAATAAAAAAAAATTAAGAAAAACATTTATTCAACGTCGAAGAGACACTTCTTAGAAATTATTTGGTTAAGTGTTATCACCACACGAAAAAAAATATAACTACTTTAATTTTTATGGAGCTTTATTTTCCACTTTTTGCTTTTAGCGTGCCAACAACAAATGAAACGCCTTGGTTATATGTTTCTGTATATATAGAACCTGAAAGTCTGAATGAAATGCCCTACAATAGTAAATCATATCCATGCTTTCGTTTTGCCTGCTTGACATTCGAATATTGGCTAGATGAAAACTCAAACATCCTCTAAAACGGGGGATTTCAAAGAAGAAATAGGAGTGTGCCTTCTCATCTTTTCAAGTAACCGAAAGATGAAATTTGGTCTCAAATGACCGCCTGTTGTTCTTCTCTTCTCTTATCTGCTATAAAAATACCCATTGCAGATGGGTTGGCTTAACAGGACAGGGAAACTAAAAAATCAAACAGGAATTAGAAAGGGAAGGTAGATTGGTTCCACGAGAGGTGATAAATCTTAACTGTTATTTGATACAACTATTGTACCAGTCCTTACCTACAAGACAAAAATTTCTTTGTTAGAGCGTTTGTACCTTTGCCCAAGAAAAATTATTAATCATTGTGGCGTGGCTACTGAATTATCAATCATTAATACTAACGTAGTAAATAAGATATATTAATTTTAATCGAACACTTTTGCTTAGTACTGTAAGGTGTTATTTGTATACATTGCTAAAGGCGAAATTTTTCCACCCCTTGGCAACCTCACCTAGATCAAAGCAACAAGAGTGAACGCTAAGATTCTCTCTTTATTTTTGTGTTCCTTTGTGTGTAGTGCGAGCTCTGGGCAGCTCACTAAATGCAATCTTTGTTATTCCTTACAGTCCGTTATTTTTTTCATGGGCTTGCGATATAACAATTTATTATATTCGTAAAAACTCTAAATTTAATTTATTATACATTCCATTAGAATACAGTCACAAGTAACGCACGTTTCTTCTAACCTTCAAGTTTAAAAGCAGAAATGCAAAAGTATTCGACACATTTAAAACATTAAATAAGGTTTTCTGTTATTGAATAAATAAAATTCTTGTTGACGGTTTGAGGTAAATGTGCGTTTATAAAACACAGGTATTGTGTATCAGGTTGAAATAAACAGGTGATATATTCTGGATTACATGGTGAGATGATCACTGATTTTGAATCTTGATTCCAGACATTCTGTTCTAAAAATTTACTAGCAATCCTATAAATTATATCGAACTTCATGTTCTGTACCTTTGATTTGATTTGTTAAGCGAATTTTGCATTTCCAAACTGTCGATAGTCTTCATAGCTTTATACCTAGGTGATGGTGGCCCTAATATTGTTTTATCTATCATATCTAGCCAAGTCCATGAGTCAAGGACTCGTGATAAAGAGGAATTAAGGAATATTCTGTTGGTAAAGCGACCTTACAGTACCTAGGTTGCACATGAGGTAAAGGTCCGACTTATGTCCAAGATATAGGGGTAGATATCCTTCCTGCTGTAATTGCAGGGGAATTGGTACACATTTGTGTTCCGCATTAAGCGAAACCTCGAGCAGCCAATCCTATCACTGCGAGTCTGCTAAAGCATACATCGGTCTACCAGTTTCCAAATAATTTTTAATGGTTCAGAGTATAGTCAAAGGAAAGCCCCACAAACTTCCTTCTCTCCCCTATTAGCACAAGAAATTGTACGATATCCCTACGATGTTGTCCGATATTATAAATGACGTACAATATTGTGAAGCTATTGGTAGTATGGTAGAGTATTTTGTTGTAATAGGGTCAGCCATGGCATGCTTTAACTAACTTGGTCACTGGTTGGCTGTAAGTAAAAACTTTAAATAGAAAGGGAAAACTTCCCATAATGTACTATAGTTCATTGTGTAGCAAAATATATTGAACTGTTAGAAAGGTTCTAAAATTATCCGTTGTCTAAATGGCAACTTATTGTCCACTGTCTACAATATTATACTCTGTGTGGCTTTAAATACCTCCCTTTACACAACGTACATATATATTTAAAAATAATCTGGTAAAAAATCCTTCACCAATTCCGCCAGCCTCAACCACTCAATCGATTTCGACATTTTTTTTTCACTTGAAAGTTTATGACGTCTAGATACGTCATCAAGGGTCGCTTCCCCCACCCCCCGCCCGCAGTTGCGAACGAAAGAAGGGAGGGTCGGGTCGTGAGTACTTTGTAAAAATCCCACAGCCCCAACCACCAGACGGATTTCGAGAATTTTTTTAATTGAAAGGTTATGACGTCTAGATATGCCATCAAGGGTCACCTTCCCCCATTTTCGAACGAAATCGAAGAAACACTTCTGCACCATACATTCTCTATATTTTTTTCGATTTCGTTCGCAAATGGGGGAAGGCGACCCTTGATGGCATATCTAGACGTCATAACCTTTCAAATGAAAAAAAAAATTGTCGAAATCTATCTGGTGGTTGGTGGATTTCTACAAAGTTTAATAATTTAGTAGACTCCACTACTGAGTCAGCCAACCTCAACCACTCAACTGATTTCGACAATTCTTTTTTCATTTGAAAGGTAATGACGTCTAGATAAGTTATCAAGGGTCCCCTGCCCCTACCACCACTCCCATTTTCGAAAGAAATTGAAAAACCACCTCTCATCTGTACAATGTCTATGGGTAAACCTTGTAGAAATCTCCCAGTCCCAACCACACGACGGATTTCAACATTTTTTTTAATTGAAAGGTTATGACATCTAGATATTTTATCAAGGGTCGCCTGCCCCCACAACCCAATTTTCGATAGGAATCGAAAAAACACTTCTCCACCATACATTCTCTATATTTTTTCGATTTCGTTCGAAATTAGGGAGTGGGGGCAGACGACCCTTGATGACATATCTAGACGCCATGACCTTCCAAATGAAAAATAAATGTCGAAATTGGTCTGTTGGTTGGGGCTGGCGAGCTGTCTGAAGGTTTTACCATTTTATTTTAAATATATATATCCCAACAGTTCCATAACAATGGCGTGTCAAAAATATTGTAAAATACCTATTGTAGGTGATGTAAACTGTTTATTTACTGTTAGGGCGATTTCATTCTGTATTTATAGATATGAAAACTTTCATGCCGAAATTCGTGAAAAAGTTATACAAAACATTAGAACTAGATGGAAAACTTAAAGGAATCTGTTGTCTACAAAGAATATGAAATCTACTATGGTTTTAGTGTTTGTTCCACTGATTTTCATGCAGTATTTAGAACTGAAATGGTAGTAACTGAAAGCCTCGAATCAGCCAAGTGGGAAGGACAGAAGTAAACAAAGTGGGTGCTGGCCGCGAACCCGCCCGGAGGGTGGCGAGAGCGGCTAATATAAACTGAATATTTCATACTCGTTTTACGTAGTAGGGAACTGTAAATCACCCTCAAGCCATCAATGAAATTGCTCTGATTTAAATGAAAACACTCAGCTGCCTCCTCTTTGTATTGTTCTTTGTTAGTAAAACAAAGATATCAACGGTACACTACAAGGAAGACGAAACCATCTCATTGATAGATAGATTTAATCTTTAAATATTCAGTTTTCTTATCAATATGTCGCATCGGATTGCCTTCGGCTCTTTTAGTCAGAGAAGTTTAAGAGATTGCTTTTCCCTTTCATAAAGAACTTTGGTCAGGTGACTCCAACTTCTGTCATGAGGCTGGATAAATGACCGTTGCTTTTAGCATTCACTAGTCAATGACCGTAATGAGTTCCTTTCACGCAAGTACTTTTCTAAATTGAGGACTTTTTGCTTTTGTGACGTAAATGTTGAGCTTTCTCAATCACTAAAAGAAGCAATTTTCGTGAATTTTGTAGAAACCAGAATTTTCCAGATGCATGTTACAAATATCAAGGATTGTTAAAGCAGAGTAGCTTAAAGCATCGTGTAAACACATTGAAGGAAATAAATACAGCACAACTCTGGTTAACCGAACTATAGAGGGGGAGGGCCGTTTCGATTAACGATATTTTTTCAGTTAAGCAATGAACATCTATTATTAATTTGTATCTCATTGCAGTATGAATCTTTGCAACGTTTTAAGTGCAAAGCGAATTCAAAATTCTCTTTGTCCTACGTCGGGCGCAATGCGCTGACAGGCACAGGTAAACAATATAGTAATTAATATTATTAATACCCAATAATTTTAATTTTAGCATTCTAAAATTAATCACTGACCTTCTTGGGAAGGCTTAAAAGAAAAAAGTGGATATATGGTTGCAAAAAAGCCTCGCCTTCGCGATTATTTCCGTGCAGTACAATATGTGTTTTATGGATTTGCGATTTCAGAGGTGATTCGGATAATCCGGGTTTCGGTTAACCGGGGTTTTACTTTATGTCGTAATCGCGTCTGAAGCATTATTTTATGCTTCAAACTTTTGTTGCGAGACTTCAGAAAAAAAGCATGAAAATAAGATGAAACATTTAATTGAGAAATGTTACTGAAAAAGGGAAATTTTATTTTCTCGTATACAAAGTATACTAAAAGTTCTATGAACAGTGAACCTCGCGTCCAAAAAAAAGATAAGAATTTGAATGCGAATTATTTATACAAGTCTCTGCTTTTATCAGTATTCACAAAAACAGAATTAAATGTCTGCTTTTATCAGTATTCACAAAAATAGAATTAAATGCCTTCTTTTATCAGTATTGACAAAATTACAATTATCGCCACCGCCAGAATGACTCAAATGGTTTTTTTAATGGAACGAAAGTCGACATTGATTTACCAAACATTGAAACTACTAAAATGGGCGCCATCTTGGAGAGGAATCAAAACGTAAAACTCCTTGCAATTACGTCGTTTTTAATAACTTCCACTATCATTCATGCCAAATCCGAATAAAAGTGAACAAAGCGGTTGTTCGTGGCTGCGTCACAAGCATATTTACAGGCAAACATACGAAATGCCGAACTGTCCATTTGAGAAAGGACCTCGCTTCTCTCGGTTAACAAAGAGGAAGTGTTGTAATATTCAAAAGAAATAAATATTCGCTTTATATATAATTTCCTCTCAAAGCATTCTTCATGCTTCAAACATTTCTTGTAAGAATTCAACACAAGCATCAAAATAAGAAATAAGATTTCAATAAGAAACGTTATTAAAAAAAAGTGAATTTTTAAAATTTTATTTTCTCGTATGCAAAGAGAATGTACTGTAATTGTCAAAAAATTCCCCTTCCAGATTTTGAGGAATCACAGCTTTCTGAACCTCTCCGATTAAGAAATATTTTTGGAATTATGTTCATTAGTGAACACTACGGTCTTTACACCAAAAGTGAAGATTTCCATCAAATTTTAGCCTAAATTTGTGGACAGAAAATCTGCCTGCCTACGGGAAATCTCCATCCGTTTGCAAGTGGACCCAATAACTCAGAACCCCATAGAGCTAAGCAGATGAAATCTGGCATATAGTTTTAATGCTTGATTTGTTGATTTGTGTCTAATTTTGGGCCCAGAGAACCTTGAGTTTTTATGGATCCATTTATTAGTATATTAACCCGACAACTCAAAAACGGAATAACCTATATGGGTCAGTTTATTTTATATGATCTTAGTTTGAGTTTTATGATATCATAAAACATAATATATTTATGACATTATTTTTATATGATATTTGGTGTTTATATAGGGTAATATTTGGTTTTATGATATTCTTGTTATCGATATGAGTTTTAATGATATATGAACCATATCATGGAAGTATTGTAGAAAGTTCAGGGGAAAACTCTCCATCTAGTTCCTTGTATTATAACTTGTTGCTCTCTTGTTATAGTTACTGTCTAATATCAAAATGGCAAACAACACTGATATTACCTCTGCTTGTATACTGCTTGTGAAACATTTTGTATAGTACTACACTGAGAAATGTTTGCTTCTGTTGCCATTAGGATAAATTTTCCCTCACTGTATTAGTATCAGTTTAGAAAGCTTGAAGCGGGCTTTCCTCCATATATTTGTGTTATTTTTCTCAGTTAATGGTTAAAAGTCAATGATTATAAAAAAGAATGCTTAAAAGTGTTAATGTTGATTTTGAGACGTTTCCTTAGTTATTTAAATATTTGAATCGTTCATTACCATAGAACCATAAGTGCAAAGCAAAGCCAAGTATTACACTTATAACATGTTTTAGAGTTAATTACAGATTTCATTCGCTAAAAAAGTCTTAAAACTTCCGACAGAGGGCTTTTTTCTTTTAACGATTTCTGAGTAAAACAAATACAGCAACAATATATAGAATTTCACCTTATTCAATAGAACTGAAAAGGAATTAGATAAAAAGTAATGAAATTTCTTTTTTCTAAGAGAAATCATAAAATAAAATTGCATAATTCCATTTTCAAAATTTACTTGTGTAGTGTAAAATTCTACTTAACCACAAATTTTAGCAATTTGCAGGAAAAATACTTCTTTGTTAAAAAAAAGATACAAATTTTCAAAATATATAATATAATAAGCTATCAACCAATCTTAATATACAATAATCTTTTCACTTTACATTAACACTTTATCGATATTTCGAAAAAATAAACAGCTGAAAACCTGTTGCAGATGTTTTAACCGAAAGGTGAATAATCGCTTTTTCAAATTGCTCTACAGATTAAATAGTTAGATTTTTTCAAAGATTGCAGCGCGCGTATATTGATAAGAAAATTAACTAAATATCCAAAGCGGATATATAAACATGAGCAAGCAAACAATATCACAATAAAAGTAGGCTGAAATGGATAGTAAACAGGAAATGAAAAAGTGAATAACCGTGAAAACTTTTCATTAAATATGAAAAGTAATATTAGTATAAGATGTTCAAATATATATTGAAATAATCAGAGTCGAGCCGGTCCCCGGGAAGCGAACAGGCATTCGGGTCTCCCACTTCGGTATCCGGATCCACTTACGAAATATTATTGAGATGACACAGAAGCAGAAGAAAGTCTTATATATAAATACCAGCAATCATTGTTTCATTCTTTAAAGTTGTAATAAATATTTTTCAGGTTTCATTATGATTAATTATTCTTTAGATACTCCAAATTACTCATTTTTAGAATTTCATCACGAAAATACAAAACTTTTGGTCACCATTTCCATAAGCAAAACACAAAATTATTTTTGCATCAAGATAGTGTTTTGATTGATGAGAATGTTTTCATTAAAATAAATGTTTTTAAAAAGTTTATAAACGGAATCCTTTTTGAGTTGTATTTTAACAATATAGCTTTAAGGAATATTTTTAAGAATAGATTTTTCTAGAAGAATAAAGAAAAACTTTCTGAATCTGTATAGACGAAATGGAAGCACTTTTGCTTAGAATAAAAACACAGAAAAAGTGCTTTAAAACTATATCTTCACCCAGGTAAAACTTTTTTCTGTTAAATAGCTTTGTTTCATAAATGCATTCATTTTAAATGTATATACGATCATGGAACCGAAAAAAGGTTACAAGGATAATAAAAAAATATATATATTAACATTAGACAGAAAATACAAACGGGAATTAAGAGGCATACTTGGCGATCACTTTTCTATATAATCACCAAATCTATTTAAGCATTTATCTGAGCGTAGGACCAACTTGTTTAACCCGTATTGGTTGAAATCACGTCCCTGCCCATTGAGCCAGTTCTCGGCAGCTGTTTTCACATCACTCTCTGAAGAGAATCTTGTTTCAGATAAGTTTTCCTTCAGTTTTGGGAAAAGGAAATAGTCACTGGGTCCATATTCTGTACGGATTCGCGGTACGGCTTCTATAACGGCTTCGGCCAGATCGGATGAGCTTTTGTATTTGGTACATTATCTCCATATACATACATAGTCACTGGGTCATCGTGATCCATCTGACGCATGTTGAGTGATGGTGTCTTCCGCCTGCATGACAATACCTATGCTGCTCGCAAAACTCAAGAATTGCTGCTAAAGTTCAAGTGGGAAGTCTGAAGCCATCCCCCATACAGCCCTGATTTGGCACCGAATCCGAGTTCCAAACGCTTATCTGGAACAAGGTTCTATTCCGACAGTGATGTGAAAACAGGTGCCGAGAACTGGTTTAATAGGCAGTGACGTGATTTCTACAAGCCCCGATAAACAAGTTGGTTCTGTCCTCAGATAAAAGCCTAAATTGATTTGGTGATTATGTGGAAAAGTGATCTGTAAATATGCCTCTTCATTCCTTTTTGCAATGTTAATAAATAATTTTTTATTACCCTTGTAAACTTTTTGTAGCTCCATCCTCGTAAAAATGAAATGCGTATTAAAAGTGACCACAAACAATTTAAATATTTAACCATCACCGTCCGGACCAGAGCTGTGACGGATAACAACCGAATAGACGGATGACAGAAACATCTTAATACATATATGTACGGTAACGGGATTTCACTGCTGGCTTGGGATGGAAGTGGAAATGAAATCCTTTAGAAGTGAATAATACTCAAATGTTGTATTTAACTTTATAAAACGATCCATATAAACTTCATTATGAGAGTAGTAATGTGCAGTAATATACCTACGTTACTTTTTTACTTTTTAGACGATAACGGATAGCAGAAACGCACGGTTATCGAAGTATTACTGTACTGTAATTTCGATTAATATAATGAGAATGTGTGAGTTTTTTATTCGGGAGAAATAAATGTTAAAACAAAGTTCAACTCATGCCGGGCCCCATTTGCTATGGATAAAAATTAAAATACTTTATAAAATAAAAGTAGTATTTGATATAAATTAACAAAATTATAATTTAAATATTAATAGATTAATTATTAATTTTTTATAAAATAAAAGATATATATTTTTCCTTATCCCAGGCAGGCGGCAAGGACCCCGGAAATTTCGTTCCTATTTCTGCCCTCCATTAAGCAGGCCTGAAAATAAGGCATCAAAATGCTGCAAGTAGAAAAGTCTTTGCTACAGTATGTTGTTCAGGAAAGCATCTGTTTTAATACTGCAAACTTAAATGCTTTATAAATTAGCTGCATCTTGACATTAAATTGTGGAAAGTTTCATTAGTAAGAAATTCCTTTGTAGAAAACTTTTGTCTATTCCTTATAAGCTCACTAAAGACATTAGAAGCTTTAATTAGAAGTTTATTGCCTTCATGTTTTATTTATTTTTCAATTTTTAATTTTTTTAACTTTGCGTGCAACATGATGAAATAACTCCAAAATATATTTCGAATGTAGAAAAATACTTTAGAAATATATTCCCTTTCAATAAAGAGATTGCTGCTTTCACAGTTTTTAAACATTTCGACAGATTTATAAGCAACTAGCTGTTACCCGCGACTTCGTGCGCGAAGAATTTGAATTATTCATTTTTTTAAATTCACGAATGTAAATGTTTGTTTACATGTTGAAAGGGGAAATTAAAAGTTTTGACGGTTGATAATACATAATTGGACGACAAATAGGAGTGTATGCTGTTATAGTTAGGTAGTTTGTTTATCTATGCTAACACACTTTTGTATATTACGTTTTTTGTTTTACGTTTTTTGCACGGATGTAGAGGTTTTGTGGTCTGGGCAAACGTGAACACGCCACATATAGTTAGTTGCCCATGGGAAAAATATAGTTTTTCCAAATGTACGCCTTCCCCTTTGAGTGTCTGACTCTGAGCCTGGCAAATGCTAATTTTAAAGGGAATTGTTACATTTTGAACTCGGATGATAAATCCTTCGGTATTATCGGAATGCGTGAAATTAAAACACTCTCTCGTTTTTAAACACTTTCACGACATTTGGACCTAGGTGTGGAATTTGTAACCGTGCGCAGTCTCGGTACATCGAGGTTACGTATCAATAATACTGTCACACAGACTTTTAATCTCAGCTTGTCGGAAGGGTACCCCTGACAATTCTAAGGAGTTGAAGAACTTGTTATCTGTTATATGAAGAAGTTGATGTTAATTATTATTGCCCATTAGCGTATCTACAGGTAGACATTTTGTAATACCTCCCTCCATTTGTGACATTTTTTTTTTATTTATCTGACCTAAACTTTCATTAATCAGTGCCAAAATTACTAATTCAACATCCATTCTCTATTCCTCATATATTCTCCATTACTGTAAATTACATCATTGTACTCAATGGTATCATCAGGCCCTTATAATCTGTGGAATATACCATCCATATATGTCATCCACTTCTACCATTCAAAAGAATACATAAAACAAAATACTATATCTTCGCATATTTTACTTTAGTTATAATTAACATTAGTTTCTAAATTGTAATATAAAAACTCTTGCAGCTATATCATATCTATCAAAAGATTTCTGTCCCGACGTCAACTTATCGACAGCTTCTTGAATGAAATTCGATGTGGAAAAGATACAAATATAATTAACTAAAATTAAATAGAATGCAAACTCGAAAAATGAAGATCAAGCGTCGAGTTGAGTCATTTCAGTTATTATTCCATAAATAATTTGCTTATTTTCTCAGAAAGATCACATAATCGCGGTTTGCTTTATGATCATGTGATGTTTGACATTAAAAATAAGTTATTCCACGTGTAGTTTGGCTACGAAAGCGTAACAAACAGACACACTTTCTCATTTAATATATTATTAAGAATTTATTATTTCTTTGGAAACGCAGGTAAAAATGACAGGTTTGAACTGTTGAAATGAACTGCGGTGATTTCTTAATCTGATTAAATAAGCTTTAGAATTCTTTAAGAACCAATGAAAACATTGCCAAACGATATTTGAAAAAAAAACAGAAAAAATAATGGCAAAGTAATTACACCGTAGACTAGCAACTCATCAGTATCAACTCTAGTATCATTAAATTTGATTTATTTTAAAATCGTCTGCGTGTCAAGTTTTTTATTAACTTTTGAAAAATTAATAAAAATTGAAGGAAAAATGTCACAGATATAAAACTGATATCATTAAAAAGGTAAAATTTTGAACTGTAAGATGATATAAAAATAATTTTGATAATTTGCTCCGAACTTACAGTGGAAAAACGGTTTCGGTTACTTTTTAATTAACTGGCTGTTTAATTAACTTTTGCGCTTTGAAAAGTTGATAGTAATCTTACCCTTGTCTTAATTAATAAGTGTGCAAAGTTTGGTTGAAATCCGTGTCGTGGTTTAGGAGAAGATGTGGAACATAGATACAAACATGCAAACCCACAATGGCTTTTATTTATATTAAGATGAAGGATAAATGGAATAAGTAATAAGAAATTCCTGTTTTTATTTTTTTTCGCACACAGACCGACACAGAGTACAATCGGCGGAAGGACAAATTTCGAAAAATACATACTACATCCATCTTGGGTGGAAGGAAATAAATAATAAAATTTAGAAGCATAAGTAATTGCATAATAATAAACATAAATATATAACAAGTAATTATTCATAATAACAATAAACAAAAAATATTTATAAAAATAAATATATGAAATTTATAAAAATAAACATAATATAATAAAAATAAATAAAAGTTATTTGTAAGGAGCACACATGTAACCCCATCCTACAGGAGCAAGCAATAAAAGGTGTACACAAAAACATTTGGAAAAAAAGTCGGTAATAAAATTTAGAAAAAAATAAGAAGAAAACGATGTTTTTAATACATTTTACAAAAGAAAAAAAAAGGAAAAAAAGGGTGTCGAGATTTAAAAAAAAAGAAATTTTGTTGCTTTCTTAACTTTTTAAATTTTAGAGAACTTTTTGAAAGACAAACAACTCAATGAAATAAAAGCATGCAGTAAACTGGAATAGAGATAAACTCTCTTTTAATAAAAAAGTTTGTTTCTTTCCATTCATATTTTTCAAAATTTGTTTCGCTTTATGATCAACGAACGACATGAATACAAATATCCATTCATATTACGTAAAAAAGCCCATCTCTTTTAAGATTCGGAAGAAAGAGTTATTCGTGATTATTCTGATTTGCAATTTCTGACCTTGTTATCTCTGCGAGAAGTGCTAATTTCTACGTAACGGCACAGCATGTCCTCGTGCGAAGGTCGGAACAAATATTTTTGTATCAGCATGGGCCTGCTCCTGATAATGCGTCTTTTTCCAAATTTTGAATTTTCTTGAGCAGCTGAGCCGTACCGAGTATTACGCTTTTTCGGTGAATTTTTAACAAAATAATACGGGGTTGTTGGAATTAAAGTACAAGTCATCCTCAACTTAGATCGAGTTTCATTCCGACTAACATGCAACGAATTAAAGTACAGGTCCTCCTCAACTTAGACCGAATTGGATCCCACTGACAAGTCATAAATAGAATTTATGCAAGGCATCCATAAATTATTATCGGGGTTTCCTTGCCTCATTACTTTTTATTAAAAACCATGACGATAAATATTATTGCTTGTTCATAAAGCACAAATCGAAAAGTTTTTTTCAATAATAGAAGCAATATAATTTCCACATGACAGTCTTTGGCGGTATGTAATCCATCGATACTTGGCTGGAAATTAAGTTCAGTCTTGATGTGTCTACACTGTAAAAAAAAATCCCGTAAAATTTACGATTTTAAACTAGCAGCTGGGTTGGTTGTGCAAAACCGTAAAAGTTACGAAGTAAATCCATAGGCACAACGGTTTTTTTACCATACAGGAACAAATTTTTTCCTTAAAAGTTACGAAGTAAATCCGTAGTCACAACGGTTTTTTACCGTATGAGTTTAAGTTTTCTCCGTAAAAATTAAGTCATCAAAGTAAGTGACGTCATCGACTGAGTTGAGTTGTTTTTATCCTTCTGTTCGAGTTGAGTTGAAACGTGTTGATGTGTATTATCAATTAGGAATATTAATTAATCAAGGCTTAATTATCAATTTCAATTAGTTTCATTAATCTAATTTTTAATTGAACTTACTTGGATGATTTCGATGCAAGATGGTGGAAAAACTTCTAACTCCTCCGAGCCGGGGGATCGAAACCGCGTTCATAGAGCTAGAAAGCAGTCGCTCTACCACTAGACCACCGGGGACTTCATACAGTAAGGTAAAAATAATCTATTTCAGTTTTAAAGTCACTATAGCTATAGTGGTGTAAAAATCAACTATTGCCAGAATACGTGTTTTAAGGTTAGCTTTTATGAGTGACAACAGGTTACTGCAACATGTATAAACAGTTAGACCACACATGACCTGTTTAATATGATATTTCATTTATTTCTTTGCTTTAAATAAAAAGGTTTTTTAATGTGTCAGTTTTTCCTAATAAACGGTACGTGTTTCATATGGAAAATGGTTGATTCTGAATCGAATGAAATTAAGGTTTCTGCGCAAAATTTTAAAAGCTACATTATTCTTCAAACTTCTAAGCTTATTTTGAAAATTAGAGAAAGTATTAGTGGTGATATATTTTTTCTTCCTAATTTTTTTTTTGTTCATGCATAATTAAAGCAATACATTCACTTATTCCACTATAGCGGAGATGGAACCCTATTTAAAACATGAAATGAATGCAATTGAATTACATTTAAGAAAAGGGAAAGTTATCGTACGGAAAGCAATACCGTAGACGAAAAATAGAATTTGAACTGACGGTTTTAAACCGCTTATGGCTGGAGCGGAAAACGGTGAAAAACCGTTTTGTTAACAACACAGCTTTAAATCGTCAAATATACGGAAAAAGTCCGAAAAAAAACGGTTATTTTTTACAGTGTACGTTAAGGTTAGTAAAACTCACGCAATCTTTATACAGGAGCGGTTAAGTATTTAAGTATCTTAAGCGAAATAAAAACAGCAAAACATCCACAAGCATCTAACCAGCTATCAAAAACCTTTAGTACAAAAGTTGTGGCAGCCTTTCGTACAAAGTAACACATCGAAACTGAACTCAATTTCCAGCCAAATGTCTATGGGTTACATGCCGGGAATGGCTGCCATGTGAAAATTCTTTAACTCTGTTTCATTAAAAAAACGTTTTGAGTTGTACTTTATGAATATGTAATAATATTTATCATCATGTTAAACCAGGGGAGGCTCGTGCATAGGGACTGCGGTACTGAAGGCCCCTCAACTTTTTCCATTGTGCAAATTTATTGAATTTATTTTATTTCGCATTTAATATTTAAATCTATCAACAATTTAAAGCAATTTTATATTAAAAGATTTCGATCTTCAAATTAACCGAGAGGAAAAACTGAGGAAGAAAACTAAGTTCCCTATCTTATTTTTTCACTGTCCAACGCAAAGGAAAGAGTAACTACTCAAACGAGAACTTGAATCCTTCCGGCATCAAATTCCGCCTGCGCGCATGCATAGTTACAGAGCGCAGGCTTTCCCTTTCTCTCCCTACCACGCTTTTAAGCTGAAGAGGTACTGTCGAGGTTGCAGCACCAAAAAAAGTTTGAAACGTTCTTCCACCGCGGAAATATTTTTCGCGAGCCAAAACTTTGAAAATAAGTATGGAAATGAAGGATAATTAATGATAAATAAAAAATTAATTGAAAAAGTTTTTTATAGTAATTAAATTTGAATGAAATTTCTCACAATCCGAAGGATTTTTTCGATATTTTTTATTTATAAATGCTGATAAAATACATACGAGAAATTTTCCCTCGATACAAATGTTTTCAAAATTTTCACGACCCCTAATATTCTATATCATCATATTTAGGATCATGAGTCATAGTTTAAGAAGCCTCGATTTCGAATAAAACACGGTTAGTTTCAAGGAACAGAATTTCTGAAAGTATATTAATGGGTATATCCCCGTTTTAAAATATCACAGTGCACTTCTAGATAGATGTAATCGAATAAATTACTCTTTTTTACCATCCCGGCATTCCCGTTACTACATACCACATCAGAACTTGAAGTCTGCTTTTTAACATTAAAAAAAGAATAAAATATTTTTTGACGAACACAATAATGAAAATTTTGCAATAATTTTTCGATTCGCTCTAAAATCTTAATTTATTAATATAATTTTAAAACCCTAGCACATGCTGTATTCTAAAGTATGTAGTTTATTTTTGTATTAGTTTTTTTGAGTTAGTACAAAGTTTGACCTTTAGCACGTTTCACATTTTTGGAAATTTCCACTGAAAACAGTCAAATTTAGGATTTTTTCAAAAATCACAATAATTTACACCCGAAACTTATACTCTATTCTTAATCTTTTATATATTCAAATCTAAAAATAAATATATATATTTTTTTCAAAAAAGCGCTCCTAACGTGTTCGGATATCTTAAGTATAAATTTATATAATAAAGTAGAATGCAATTTGGAACTTATATAGAGAAATAATTTTCAAACTTCAGAAATAATTGAATTTGAAGAGAAAAAACGTATGAGTAGATGACAATGGATCAACAGGTCATTAACCCGTTGTTATTGAGCAACTACAGAGACTCCGCTGCTGTTACATTCCGAAGAGCACATGTCTTGTCACGTGTTCAAGACCACAGTTATCACACAACATTAATCTCGATGGAATTTGAAAGAAAAAAAATTGGCAATCATACCGAAATCTGTCAACCAGTTTGGTATGACCTGCGAGAAAAATTATGGCTCTTCTGTTTCGGATGAAGCAAATTTTAACTATTAAAAGCAATTAGTATCTTTCAAATAAATTGATTTCTTAATAAATTATAAATTGATACTTGATATTTGGCCATCCCGATTTGAGCAAGAACTTTAATTTTGATCTTAAGGAAACTGAAGCGCTTTCATCAAAGAAATGATGAATTGATGAATCAAATTAATATAGTTTAGGGCCTTTTCAAAATTCATTTATCTATTGAAGGTAGAAAGTCAAAGGAGAAGTAAGTGAAATGCTAATATCGATTTCGAAAGAAAAGGCTAATGTTTATTAATTATACAATAAATAGCAACACTGTCTTAGCGAATTAACAGCTGATAATGACTAATATTGTTCAAATAATATTAGTCCTAGAGCTCCTTTAGAAAACAAATCAATCAATGTACAATGTCAGTTCAAACACGATAATGAGGTGAAATGTTATGAGTTAATTTTGCAATACAAGATGAAGCGCTCCGCGACGATCTTGACATGAATGAATTCAACCTTCAGCAATGAAGTATGACATCTTTTAAACTTTGGGAAACTTTTTGAAACCTCATGCCACGTACTAGAAGAGACAGAGAAAACATAAACACACAAAAATAATTTTTGCGTAAGTGACGATGGGATTGTTTTGTAATGTTGTGGTTTTTACTTTGGCTTCAGAATTTAACTTCAGATGGATGATATGTGAACACAAGTTGCATTGATTAATTTTCAAAAACGTTCCTCTGACTAGACTTTTAATATCTCCATTATTCAGCCAAGAAAAATACTAATTTTTCGCTTTGGCGTCCTTTTTTTTACTTTCTCGTATACGAAGTGTACATAGAGAAAGTATTGTAACCAAACTCGAGATTTTGATGAATTTCCACGTTTTAGACCTCCCTGAGTCCGCAAAAGACATTTTTTGAACCATGTCTGTCTGTATGTCTGTGAACAAAGTAACTCATAAACGGTTAGAGTTAGAGGGATGAAATTTAGTATGTGATCTTTAGACATAACTTGTAGGTTTCTACCAAATCTTGGACAAATTCCGTCCACGGGAAGACTGTCTGTCTGTCCGTGTTCATGTGAAGACTATAACTCAAAAACTTAAATAGCTAGATAGATAAAATTTAGTATACAGCTTTATCATCAGGAATATAGGTCCGTGTCAAATAAATTTTGGACCAAATCCGTCAACGCGTTGACTTTCTGTCGGTCTGTATAATCTTGTGCTTTTGAACACGATAAATCCTAAATGCAACGACTTCAATAAATGAAATATGGTATGTGGTTTTCAAACCCTAATTAATTATAGATCTTTGATCGATTTTGGTTTCGATGGTTGAAGGAAGGAAGTTCAAACTGCATATTCGGTTTCTTCACCATTCTACGGTGACCACTTCCCAGGTAGCACAACATGTCGCACGATATTGCACAATATTGTCCCACATTATATAATATTATATGATATTGTAAAATATTATATAATATTGCGAATATTGTTCAATATCGTATAATATTGTACAATATCTTTGTGCTACTGGGGTTGGTGCGTTTTCTCCCACCTTCATTAGAGAATGGCGCATGTCACTGCTGCTTGGCGTATTTTTTCCCCCACCCATGTGAGCGCGTATACGAGAAAGTTAGGGGAACCACTCCCGCTGGTTTCTACTGCGAGCAGTCTCAAATAAAGAGTTAGACTTTGAAGCGAAATTTACAATATCGAATTCTGAAAGAAACACTTCTTTTTTTCTTTAAAGTTCTTAAGCTTGTATTCATTACATTATAAGTACTTTGATCGTCTCCCATTCATGAAAAAAATTATAAGCATGAATGATAATTTACTTTGGAGGAATAGATTTTGATTTCATTTCATTTGTTTACGTGTTTATTAATTTCCATCTACTCTGTAATTTTGTTGTACCATTTGATTAAAAAATTTAACATTTTTGATATTATGGGATTAATTATCTCAAATGTTTTGATGACGAAGGGTATGTTGTAGAGTTTAAAAAGTATACATATTATGATGTCGCTGTTTCTTTCTTTCTTATTTTTTCACCATATTAAAATTTAATAAAGATTTGGTTCCAAGGATAAAAACAATTAATGATAATAAAACATCCAACTGCATTATTCATCTTAATTTACAATGGAGTGAAAAGCGACAATGTTTAAATGGCTTTTGAGTCTGGAATATAAATTTCCTATTTTATTATTTACTAGCTGATATGCTCGGGATAAAAATATTTTCAAGTCCAATTACTTATAACGCTTTCAATTTACTAAAAGTGTTTTTCGCGGAAGCGTCTTTCGTTGATTTTCGTTAATGAACTGAACCTTTGGATCAGCAGTGAAACACCCTTTTTCTTTTTCTCTCCTTAGTTTGAATCCACCTGGCAAGAATCTCGTAGTCCTTCGTACTCTATTTTCCTCTCCCTATCTTTGCTACGGCAACAGCAGAAACTTTCGTATCTTTTATTTTTTGCCATTATCCTGACTACAATTCTCTTCTCTTCAGTGTTTTTGTCACTGACCGGAAAAAAACGCATAGAGTTCTTTCTTTTTCTCCTATGGCCCTCTTCCTCCGATAGGAAGTGAACTCAACAATCTTGAGGGATTTTAAACACTCATTATGATCATTAAAAATTTGTAAAAGTAAATGAAGCATCGCGGAAAGAGAGTAATTAACATCATTGTGTTGTTTCGCAAACATATTGAAAGAGGTATGTGCTAATAAAAGCTAAATAAAACTTCTGCCTTTCTGTTAACATTCAAAGAAAACAATATTTTTATCATAACTTTCACATTGGCAAAAATACCGAAATGAAGGATTTGATTCACTAACGTCATTGGATCACTGTGCAACCCTATTAAAAGCTGTAAATCCTACGACAACAGGGAACCGGAAATGAAAAGTTTACTTTCTTGTTTATGCTCAAAGAAAGCAATATTTTCTTATATTAACTTTAACACAGGCAAAAGCCCGCGCGCGAAACAGTAAATAGGCTTGAATTTATTTCTATAAGGATAAAAAGTATTGTAATATATATTTTTAAACCTTAATAACAATAAGAGAAAACACTTCATCGCAATGGAATTACTATCATTAAAAAGATAATTTTCAGCTCTTTAAAATGGCATAAAAATAATTGTTGTCTAATAAATATTTCAGAAGTTATTGACAAAAAAATGACTAAGCATTAGGCTTAACAGCGGCTAATTTTTGTTAGTTAATTAAATATCTTAAGAACTAATTAATTCTGAAAGTTGAAAATAGCACCGTTGACCTAGAAATGTTCTTTAGAATGTCGCGTGCAAATTTCATGTCGCTACGGTTCACCGTTTAGGAGGAGTTCTTGTGACCGACAGACAGACAGATACATGTATTTTCTGCTTTATATTATAGACTAGCTGTTATGCCCGGCTTTGCTCGGGATTAATATACTTTCATGTCTAATGTTTTTGATGTTAAAAACTACTTCTGTATCGAAAATTACAATACTCAAAATTCTTTTATCTTCTGAAACGTTTTATAATTAAAATGAGAATATCAATCGAACCAAAAATTTTGTTCATAAATCTTGCAGTATAAGAAAGATTTTAACAGATGTTCCGGGACAATTAATTACTTAGTAAATTTTTAACTAAGAAAAAGCGTTGAAATAAATATGAATAAAAAATAATAAAATTAGTCTTTCTTCCTTCTTCTAATGTGAGATAGCAACATTCTTCTTATGTATTCTAGTTCTTCACCAGAAAAAAAGTGTTACAAATTGTAAATTTTATACATAATTTAATTTTTGAAAAATTTTTAAAATGAGGGCAACGAATTGAACGGAAATGAAACCTGAGTCATGAAAAGATAATTTTTTAACTTTAAATATGTGTAAAAATAATTTTTGTGACAATGCATATTTTCAAAAAATGTCCCGGAAAATGCCATATCTTGCCTAATTTCCAATTAACTGAAATTGTAATAAGATTAGGGCTTTTAAAAGTTGATGATGATCTCTCTGTCGTCTTATATAAAATATATTTATAAAGATAAGCAAAAATTTCTCAAATAAAAGTATATTAGTTCAAAGTCTAACCGTTGCCTAGTAGCGGAGTATCTATAAATTTGCGTTATTTCAAAATCGTCTGCAGGTAATCAATTATTTATTAAATTTTTAAAAATTAATAAAAATTATAGGAAAAATTTAACAGATATAAAATTAGTATCATTGAAAAGGAAAAATTTTGAACTTTAAGATGGAATAAAAATATCTTTTGTGGAACAAATTGTGCCGAAGTTATTGCGGAAAAATGGTTACAGTTAATTTCTAATTAACTGACTGTTTAATTAACTTTTGTACTTTGAAAAGTTGACAGGTATCTTTCTCATGTCTTAAATAATAAATATAAAAAATTTGGTTCTAAACGGTGCTGAGGTTTAGGAGGAGATGTGGAACATACATAGATACAAACATACATACCCACAATGACTTTTATTTATATCAAGATTAGCATAACAAATTTCTTGTATTCAATAGGATTGAGAATTTCTGCATAAATAATATCATCAATTTCGTTTGGTCTTAATGTGTTCGTTAGCCAAATCAAAATATGTGAATGAGGAAGTCTATGTTTCATTCGATGGAGTATAACCAATACTTAACAGAATCAAAAACTTGACCTTTTATCATCACATTCATGAATTTTATTAACTTTTGCCGAAATATCCTTGCAACCAAATAATGCCTATCAGTTTTTGATTGGCCATTAGTCACATTTTGTGCCATCTCTTTGCAATTTGGATTGAAAGTGTATATGATGAATAGTGATGGCTTTCCTCCATGACGAACGTAAGTGATGATATCTTGAGCATATTCGTGCATATTTCGTGAACAACCAGTAAACGTTGGTTTCTTATCTGCCTTACGGTAGGTTTTCGGTTGGATTATCCTCTATCGCCATTTTAAATTTTTGAACTTAATGATCGTTTTCATGCAACATCTTTTGCAAGGATTCGATTAAACTTTTGGTGGTCCCAGGAATCAACTTACAGCGACGTTTCGCTTCAGCTTCTTCGTTTCCAAGGAAGTATATTTGGAGGAACTTTGCTTCTTCATTGGGAAGCGACATGAGCCACCCGGGCTTGTGGTATACTTGTCCCTGAATTCGAAAAGTTGACATAAATACTGTAGAGTCCAACATGGGCAATGAGGCTCCAAAGGAAGTCATCTGAAAACTGCTATTGTATTTACGGATAACGCTGAGAAACTCTTTCGATTTTGGATGATTCCCTTCCATCAAACTCTTCAATGGTTCTGGTAATTGAGGGAGTTCTGGTAAAGAAACCTTTCCATTGGAACAGCACAATCCTGATGCCTCGGCTTCAAATTTCAGAGCACCTCAAAATGTGCACTTCGACGACATACTACCAATGTCTATATGTGGAAAATTGGGATAGTCTAACTTAGGAGCATAATGAAGTACTTCGTCCTTCAAATAAAGCCAGTTACTTGCCTTCAGAGAGCCTTGTCTTACTCATTCTAGCAGGAGTCTATTACGTCGAGCATCAAAAGTTCATCAAATCCTATTCGATTCTGGTTTCCAAGTGCATTGCAATGAATCCTTCTCTCTCGCTGCTCATTGTTTTCAGTAGCTCTCGAATTTAAAGTTCGGAAACGATCTGACGCTTGGCGCTGGTTCCTAATTTCAAAAGACTCATTATTTCGTCTTGCAATTGCCCGTAATTGGTCGTCAGAACGCCGCTCTTCAGTTTCTTCAGCACTCATGTTATATCGTCTTGCAATTGTTCGTAATCTGTCCTCAGAACGTCGCTGTTCACTTTCTTCAGCGGTTTCATTCACTCCTCCATCAGCTAGATATATTCTGTCCAATTCACGGATAAGCGATTTTTGCTCTTCAGCTTGCTTCTCCCGCGACTGCTTTTAACTCATTGTGGTGAGACGTGAAAGATTAAATGCCCGTTTCTTTCTTTTAGGCATTTGAAAACAAAATATTATCTGAAGTTTAAGAAAAATCACAAACTGATTAGATATTTTCTTTAAACTAAATAAACAGTTTTTCTTCGTGAGTCCCGTTCTTTCGTTTCTCAGCTCGTTGAATTAAATGCAATTCACGCGTTTTTTTATTTTTGATCTATAGCTTTCTTGTACCACGACTGATTTTAATGCATTTTGGTAAGACTTTCAGAATAAAATATCTTTGTCTTTCTTTGGGTATTTATAAAGTGAATAATTTAAGAATTTTAAGAAAAATCACTAACTGGTTAAGTATTTTCGAAAAACTAAATAAAACAATTTTTTGCCGCTGCATTTTCCGTTGTTCGGGAATTTAAAAAAAACATTCAATGACCTTACACACTAATCAGGATTAAAATTAAATGCGAAAAGTCGCATTGTAATCAAACTAACATCATTGGATTATTGCACGTGCATAGTAAAAGTTGTATATGCTTAAAAATATAAACGGCAGTAAGAACATTGTCTTTGAGTTAATGTTATTCAAATAAAAGCAACATTTTTTAAATCACGCAGCACGTGTGTTTCTCCTCCTGTTAATGAAACACGTGAATGGAGAATTTGATAAACAGCAAATTGGTCTGAACTTCATATTATAAGAACAGAAAGTATTGTTAAATATTGCGTTAAAATATATTTTTAAACGTTAATAACAATCAGAGAAAATGCTTTATTACAATGGAATTAATATCATTAAAAGGCTAATTTTCTGCTCTTTAAGATGGAGTAACAATTATTTTCTTGCAATAAATATTTCAGAAGTTATTGGCAAAAACCGTCTAAGCATTAGGCTTAACAGCGGCTAATTTTCATTACTTAATTAAATATTTCTTAAAACTAATTAACTCTGAAAGTTTAAAATAGCACCGTTGACCTAGAAATGTGCTCTAGAATGTAGTGTGCAAATTTCATGTCGCTACGGTACACCGTTTAGAAGGAGTTCTTGTGAACGACAGACAGACAGATACATGTATTTTCTGCTTTATATTATAGATTAACTTTGATTAAAAAAAATCACTAAATTCAGTGATTTTTCGAGTAATTTTTACACCTGTTTTCGACTTTGGTAGCGGTGGGTTGGAACTTGTCTAATTCCCAATTTTTCTCTGCTTCGTATTAAAATAATGTCAAAATATTGTCTATAATTCGGATTTATTTTATGCTGAAAGTGAAAACTAAAAATTGCTTTTATGTATATCTGAGTTGTTTCCTTTAATTAAATTAATCCTTACTGTGTCGTTAGTGAGTCATATTTTAAGGCCCGTTGGTGCCGCGGTAGCATATTGGCAAGGCCTCGGCTTTGGAACCGGTGACTTTTGGGTTCGAAACTCGAAGAGGCATAATGTATGGGGTCTGTTTCAAGCTGAATCAAACATAGTGGCCAAGCATCCTCCCGTTTAATGCGGAAGTTTCGAGAGGGGGTGCCAGTCCAGATATCGTCCTCGTCATCTGAGCTTGGTTCAAAATGACAAGGTCCGTCCACAAATAGCCCTCGTGTTGCTTCAAAACGGGACGTTAATATAATGAAACTTTTAAAGCCCGTTAATTTACTCGGCGACTTTACTGCCATACAAAGTGCTATAGCAAAAAAGTAATCAGAAGCTTCTTGCTTAAAAAACACTTTGAGTACGTTAGATGTGAAGTGTTCTGATAATTTTCAAATTCTAATTCGTAATTATGGTATTTAAAGTGCTGTACACCATTTGTTTATTAAAAATACTTATTAATACTATTGTAATTATTGCTTTTAAAATTTTAAATTTTTTTAATTATTATTATTATCTCTTTATTTATTAACTATGCATTATTTATTAAAGCAGTTAAATATATTTTAATTACTGTTAATTTACTGTCATTTTTTAGCTTAAAGATATTTTTTTACTCTTGCTGTATAGGAAACATCCAGCAGCTAAATAGCTCAACAGTAGCGAAGAATAATTACTAAAGTAAACATCGTTCTACCTGTTTTTAAATTCTGCACAGCCAGAGACTAGAACCAATGATTTTCTTTCTCTAATTAACCCCTTAACCTCCAACAACGTGTCTGGCCAATGCATCGAGTCACAGAATTTTTACTATTTAAATCAACGTAACAATTAATTTTAAATACAAAAATCACTTCGACACGCTTATATGTCTCGAGTATCCTTTACCATCTTAGATAGATTGACATAATAAAAAAATATCCCAACTGAATGGTGTCGTCTAATTAGGAAGTTAAATGAAATTGTAGGGAAAGGGGGTTAATGCGTCTCACATTTGTTTTAAACCATTAGCGCACTGGTAGGCAGTGGCGGATCGCAACCCTGAAACACGTAATGCTGAAAAAAAAAACTCAAAATAATATATTTAAAATAAAATTTAAGCAAACAGTTTTGCTTCTAAATATCCCAAAATTGTTAATTTTAATTATCAGAAATGTATTTTAAAAAATTATAGCCTTATCGTTTTTCCATGAATGAATTCTAATGAAAGAAAAGCTTATTAAAGCAGATGTGTTTCCGTCGGGCAACCTGAAAGCGAAACCTTCACCAAATAAAGCGAACGAGAAACGAGTGAAGAAAAATAAACCAAGAGAGTGAAGGCCATCCTCGGGTGGGAGGGGGGGGGGGAGAGAGGCACGGTTGCGCTTGCATGAAAAGACTGCAGCCTTTGCAGCCCAAATCACCGAAAAACTCAATGGGAGAAAATAATGGTTTCGTCTTCCGAAGCGCCGCTTAGCTGTTGCGCAGTGAGCGAATTTTGAAGCTTATGGGGGTTGTTTCTAAGCAGATTTGATTTGTGTATCTCTTGCTTATAGATGCACTTTCTGTCTTCTTTCTTCGTTTTCGCTTTTCTTTTCCTACATTTTCGTTGAGACTAAATAACCTAATAGGCTTTTTTTAAAAAAATGAAAAACATTTGAAATAATTTCAGAGGCTGCTGCAGCCCTAATGGACGAGCCGCCAGTGCTGCTGGACATATGTTGTGAAGAATGCAAAAAAAAATTAAAAATTTATTTTCGTATTTACCTGAAGCGATCTAAGTTGCCATCTATAACCTATATAACCTAAGAAGAAGATATATATTTGCACCCATAATTGTTTCCAGCTATTTACGTTGGTTCCTTCATTAATATATTTCCTCAATTCAATTTCAAGCGCACATGTGAGTAACAGCATGTTCAAGCACAAAGAATAGCTTTACATTAATAATGATGATTAAACATTAGATTTTGCTAGCATTTAATTTTTCATGTTGAAAAAAGCAAATGTCACGCTTTTCATGGCTAACTTATGAGTTGTTTTAATCATTTTTTATGAAACTCGAGACCATAATATGTATTTTTGAACTGGTATGTAATTTCGTTCTTTAAAAAACTCATTTATGCTTTAAATTGATGACTTTTGACAGCTACATACCTATAATGTATAATAAATGCGTGGAGAAAGTTTAAAATTGAAGAAAATTACATAAGGAGTAGATGGACACTTACTTATTTAAAAAAAGCTATTCATGAATAGCTTTCTCTTAAACGTCATTCTTCGTATTTTGGTAACAACTGAAAAGACCTTGAACTTGGGTTACTTCTATTGTGGAAAGGTAATTATAACCATCAAGAGATGAAAACTCCTTCAGACCACAATCAGATGTTTCCACCTTTAAAAGTTGCTCCATAACCCTTTAAGCGTTTCTGCGGTCAGTCCAAAAGTTCGATTCTGGAAAGATGTTTCGAGAAGAAACCTGACTCGTTTGTGTCATGATTGGGGAATACCGAAAAGTTTGAACTTTAGATATCACAACCAATAAATTTTATGTGTTTCCGTCTATTTATAGTTGTAAACGATTTGAGATTTTTCCAGTTTCTGTGTTTATCAATAGAATGTTGCAATACAGATAACAGTATCAAATTACGTAATGAACAATTTCAAACAAAAAATTTTCTTGAAAATATTTTATAACCTATCTAGAATTTTATTGAAGTTCATTTATTCGTATTTATTGCTTAACCAGATAGGGCTTTCATGTAGAGGTGTGTTCTCTACTTTTAACAATTGACAATCTCCTCAGAATGATTCCTAAATATTTATAAATGATTGTAAAAATTAAAATAATCCCAAAACTAAAATTAATTTTTATTTTAGAATCAGATATAGAAGAACGCAAATTACAATGCAAATTAAATTTTCTTTTTGAAATTCTTGAAGGATTTATACATGTCTCAACTTGATCATTACATTTAGTTAAGTTTATTACATTTTATAAGGGAAAGACATTTTATTCGCTCTCCTTTGTAATATTAATATATCAGTTAGTGTAATTTCCTTTTTGCTTTTATTTGCTTCACTCCAATCTTTTGATTAAAATTTCCTTATTACAAAGTTTCTCGAAGGTTTATTATCGATATTTGTATTTAAATTCTGTTTTTCCCTTCACCTTAATTGCTTATGTGGCTGTCATAAGCGCGTTATTTAGCACTTCAATTTGGAATTATTCACGCTTCAGAGAACAGTAGAGTCCCGCTAATCCGGCCCCCGCTTGTTCGGATATCCGGTTAATCCGGATGGGATTTTTATTTTTTTAAAAAAGCAGGTACACTAATTTCAGGTCAGTACGAAAATATTAAAGCGCGCATTCCATTTTCCAGGAATTGACAGCTGTTTCCCGAAAATCTTAGTTTATATATTTATCAAAAGAAACACCAATTTCTCATCTAAAACTTGTATTATGTGCATTTTAAGACAAATTCCTTTGACTTGCAGTGAAGGTCCGGTCGCATTATCGGGACTCTATTATAGTTGCCAATTTACGCTTGTTAATAAAACTAATTTTTAGTTAAATTGATTCTATATGTAACAATATTAATTCTAAAATACTTAGAGGGTCTTACAAAGAAGTTAATTACTAACTGAAGTATTAAATATAGATTATGCCTTAAACGAGAGTTATGGACTTTTCCAACTTATTAAGAGTCTTCCTTAATTTTTGTCCCTTTTAATCTCAACTTTTATTTTTTATAATGAATCTTATAAAATTAAAAATTTTAAAAATTTTGTTTAATATTGCCATGTGCAAAAAATTAGCCGGAATTTCAAGATATTTGAAAAGATCTTTTGACAAAAATAAACGTAAGACTTTTTATTTTATTGTTATTTCGTTTCTCATTATTTGATGGCATCGATTTCTATTATTTTATTTTTCATTTTGGTGAGATTATCATATTACCTTTTGTTTTCTTCATTGGCTGTGAGTAACCTTGTTAAATAAAATCTTTTAACACATATCATTTATTATTGCTGCTACAAGACTTCATGTCTTTACTCCTAATAATTAGCACACTGAAATTAGAAATATGAAAATGCGAAACGCCAATCGTAAACTCTCCAATGTTATATATTACAGTTATGTTATGTTACATAGTATTATTATTATATTACGTTATTTTTTGATTTGGTTAACAAAACTTGGCTGATATTTGCCAATAGCATGGGGTTAATATGAAAGTAGTACCGTGCTCTCAATGGGATAAAGCTTTTAATCGTTTGCCCGATAATAAATTCTTTACCAGCTTTCGCTTTGTAGCGTCAAAAATTCGAATTTTAACTTTACTATCATAAAATAGGGAATATTTCACCGATTACTGACTGATTTTCAAACCTATACGTATAGGTTTAAAAAGCCGAAAGCTCATAAATTAACTTTAAAAAATATAATTAACAGGAGCCCATGGGATAAAATACTTTGTTTTTTTTTTTATTTTTCACAAAAGTTGCTTTTCTTTTTCAAATTTCGGTACGCATATATAAAATGATTTTTATTGCATTCGTATGAGATTTTATACTAATCTGTTTATACACTTGTTAAACTTGCAATGAAAGTTTGCCGTGAAAACATACTCAACAGGATATCTACGGGAAGCTTAGTTAGAGTTAATTTACTTTTAATCAGAAGCGAGAGAAAATGAACTGAACAAATTATTATATGGCTAAAACCTTCGAGAAATATGTTATCTAAAGATATGACATATGTGCTTCATTGTATCTGTAACAATTACGAAATCTTACGAGAAAGTAACAGCACGGGTCACTCACACCCTGCCTGCGCGTAGTTTCGGGTCGACTCCATTTGATCGCTTATCAAGAGGCCCGGAAGGGACCAAACAACATCAAAGGAAAGGTCAAGGAACTATAATGACATCACATAATGAATTTCGCTGATAAAACTTTAGGTGTAAAGAAATAGTACTCAGATTGGTTAGAATTTTCTCTGTGTCCGTTTTCGGATCACGGCATGGAAAAAAAAGTAGCGGTCATGAAAATGCCATGTCTGCGAAGGACCCAGTACAGAATATGGGAAAACGAATGATGCAAAATGGTTCCAAAAAGGAAAGATAATGACAGAGGAACTGCTCTACAGTTAAGAGTGTTTGATATTTAAACATTTAATTTAATTTTATTATGGCAATATTGAATTAATCAGATTTATTGCCAGTGAGTAAATATTGTACAAGAGAAGACGTCATCGTTTTCGATTTCAACAAAAAAACTGAAAAACTCTAAGTGATTTCATATTTTATTTTCATTATTTATAGTTTATATAAGCAAATATGTCAATGAAAAATATTTTTATCAGTTCTAATGTTATATAAAGTATACTTCAAAAGACTTAATGATTTGTGAACTCGAAACTAATTAGTTCAATGCAATTTTTTTATGTTTATTTGCATGGTTGTTTCAGCTCTCAAACGTGCAGTCAAAATAAGTTAAAAGTTTTCAATTAAAAGCTATTGCATATATATTTTAGGTGTGTAGATTGATTTACTAGCGTCCGTTGGAGTTTTGAAAGTCAAAAAGGTCTGTGATCATTTTCGTGGCTTTGACATGTGGTATTATCAATCGTCATATTATAATTATTCGGTCATTGTAGTGATGTTTATTAAGGGAAAAATTTTAAATTGTGTATCGGTGCAATAGAAATGAAGAATTGTGACAGACACCGTGAAGAAAGATGGCTTGAACGGAATGGATAATGAAATAAATAATGGCTACGCTGAAATGTCTGCATTTTGTTCTGGTCCTTATAGATATGAGTAATAGGGTGGGTCGAAAAAAATAAATATTTTTTTTTCGGAACGCTTTAGTGCGGAAAAGTTGCCTATTGTAATCAGAAGAAAAACAACATAAAAAAATTAAAATCGGTTAACATCTTCCGTTCGCGCATCGTACTGAAATTTAAAGAAAAATTGCAAAATCGCGACTTTTTTGTAAATTTTTAAGTTAGTTAAAACTTTTTAAATAAACATGCTTTAGTTTTTTATGCTTGTTTTATGGTTTAAATAACCTAAACAATTAAATTCTGATCAATAATCTAATTTTTTCCGTTCGCGCAGCGTGTTAGAAAAAACTGAAATTTACCAATATTTTGCAATTTTCACTGAGCAACTCTTCGTTCGTTTTGGTAGAACAAAACGAACCAGAACTCACTTGAATTAAATTAAATTGGTTTGAACTAGATTGAACCGTGGCCTGGTCCCTCCCTACCTACTCTGCCGCACCCCTCCCCCCACCACCAACTCGGTCTTCTACTCGCCAGTCGCCACCACCCACTACGACCTTCACTTCAGTCTTTCTTTGCCCGTTACAAGTGGTACACGCATTGGTGCTGTATGTGACGCGTGTGCTGTGAGTCTGTGCTGTACATTGTTTTGTGTCATGTTTGCTTAATGATTATTCTAACAACATTAGCTGATGATGAATGAGAAAACTAGTAGTAGGGTGTGATGCCACTGTAACCAACACTGGATGGAAGAACAGTGTCATCCACCGAATAGAAAATCATGTAGGACGCCCGGTACAGTGGAGCATATGCCTCATGCATTAATGAGCTTCCTTTTCGCCACATTTTCCAACATATTGACGGTCAAACTGCAGGGCCTAAATCTTTTAGTGGGTCAATCGAGCAGCAGCTCACTTGCTATGAAAAACTCCATGTGGTCGATTATGAACCCATAGATTGTTCGATTCCTGATATAGACAGGAATTTGTTGGGCAAAGGCCAACAGTATTTGTTGGACATTTCAAATGCAATCACCTTGGGACATTGCCCAAAAGACTTGGCAATTCGGACCCTGGTCCTTTGTTCCATTCCAGATGGCAACTGCGGCCAACCGAGTCCTTAGGCTGTATATAAGTTCATCAAATCCATCCGGAAACTTAAAAGAAATAGTTGGCTTCATCTTAAAATCATACATGCATGTGTTGTTTGCCATAAAAAAGAGCAAATATTTTACTGACGGAAGAAAACAGGTCTTTCAAGCAATCCAAACATCACGGTATTTATCCGATGAATTACTTCAAGTTGTCGATCCAGTAATACAACGAAATGCGTTCTTTGAGCACACAGAAAATGCTCTGTTGGCAATGCTTGTCAATGAAAGAGAACATATTCGGGAGCTCGGTTACAGAAGGATCTTAAAAGCAAGACAAATCGTCCCAAAGAAGAAGACTGTCAGAAATTTCGGACCACCGAAGATAAACTTTCAAGCTTCCAATTACATTGAAATTGTTAATTGGAATTCTTGTGTGGTATATCCTCCACCAATGCTGCGGGGCCTAAGTGAAGATGATATTAAATCACTCATCAATTCCGACACTACGCCCATCAGAGAAATATAAAAGTTTCCCTGTCACACCCAGGCTGTGGAGAGTTGCATCAAACTTGTGACAGAGGCCTCGAATAAAGTATGTGGACGTGAAGCTAGCAATGGCTATATCCGAGCAACACTGAAGTCTAGATCGGTTATGCCTAATTTCTCCAAAAAATCAGACTTTAAATGTGTAGTAGATATAAAAAAGAAAAAGTAAAAAACACAGTAAGCCAAAGAATCCTACTCTATGGAAAATATTTGAAAATAGTTATAAATATAATATAAATGCCACACCCAGCAATTGGATGGTTGGTTGGGTAGAGTGTCCTTGGAACTTCACGTGGAGCTTTCTGGGTCGTTTTGTTCTAACGAAACGAGCGAAGAGTTGGACATAGAAAATTGCGAAAAATTGGTATATTTCTGTTTTTTCTGAGACGTTGCGCGAACGGAAAAGATTACATTATTGATAAGAATTTAATTTATTTAGGTAATTTAAACCATGAAACAAGCATAAAAAACTAAAGCGTGTTTATTTTAAAAGTTTTAACTAACTTAAAAAATTTACAAAAAAGGTGCGATTTTGCAATTTTTCATTAACTTCAAGTACGATGCGAGAACGGAAGATTTTAGCCGATTTTAATTTTTTATGCCGTTTTTCTTCTTATAATAATAGGCAACTTTTCCGCACTAAAGCGTTCCGAAAAAAAATTATTTTTTCGACCCACCCTAATGAGTAATAATCAGACTTACCGTAATTAAACTAAACGTTGCAACGGTAAATTGTTTCATTCGAATGTGTGCTATTTATATAATATGATTCATAATTATTTTAAATCTAAATTAGGCAACAACTTGATGCAGTAGCCCATAAAGTTTTTAATTTTTCATACTTTCTTTCTTTCCGTGCAAAAATATCGTTTTCTTAATAACACTTGTGAGAACATATTGGCCTTAATTTTGTTCACAAGAAATAGCTATTCGAGGAATTCGAATGCCTCATTAAGTACATAAGAATGAATCACTGAAAATGTAAACTATAATGAAGAACTTATTACAGAAAAAACTTAGTTCTGCTGTTTTGTACTACTCTAAACGAACATTTGGTTTTAATGGGATTTCTTGTAATGCTTTAAGAATTTTCATTTACATTTTCTTCCTGTATGGCAGCAAGCAAGTAAATAACTGCAATTACTAAAAATGCATAAATATTTATAATCATCATAAATTGCAACTTGCAATTATAGAAGTCCTTGTAAATATGGTCCTTTATTCTGCATTTTTATAGCACAGTGAAGGTAATCGATTATGTATTAGTTCACACGCAGTGAGGAATTCACTGCGTTGTTCACATAAAACGCAGCCTTCTTGAAAAACCGAAAAAATGCATAATTATCACATGCTAAATATTCCCAAAACAAGTCATGAAAGAAACTATTATTTCGTAATTAACGTATATCCATAGTTCGAATGGTAATTTCAGTTTCCGAAGCTGTTTCTCGAACAGCCTTTGAACCCCTGGAGATTCCAGAAACTGTGTCTCAAGGACTGAATTTTGTTTTCGGATTGAAATGTTAGCAACGTGTGGATGAATGTTTAGGTGATTTCTCAATATCTTGATTCTTCAAAGTTCATTTGTATCATGTGATGAATGGGATTTTCCACGGATATATCCTGTTCAGTGAAACATTTTTTTAACACAGTTTTGTTTTTAGATGTCAACTCATTAAGGAAATCCTTACCCCTTCTCTGTTAAGTCATTTTGTGATTTTATTCAAACTACTTTACACTTATCAATATTTAAATTTTAATTTTGAACTTATTCTAGCTTCTTCAACTATGAATATCGATCATAACTGAGGTAAAATTGCTAAATTTCTGCGTCATGGAGCTTTGACAAACATATTTTTATTTTATTCTTTAATATTAAGTAAGAAAAATGATAAAGAATGAGCGTAATAAAAAGAGTTTTAAAAGTACACTTTTCTTAATGTACTAAAATGTAGAAATTTTTTATTTTAATTATTTCCTACTTTTTAGTCTTTAATTTATAATTCATCATTATACATATTATGGAATATTGAAATCAATTTTTCTCAAATTCACTGTTATGTGACAAAACTGGTGTCAAATAAAAATTTAATTTAACCAATCGATTATCTGATAATTACTTTACGAAAATATTAAAACAGTGTATTGTCATTGAGAAAAAGAAGTGTGAAAAATTACATAACTTTGGATGAGTAAAAAATCGATTACAAAATTCCGTATTTACAAACGTGGAGCAAGTCAAGATAAATAAAATCTTAATAAAAAAATATATAAATAAAAAATAACAAAAATGACGTGTTTTTATCAAAGAAAGGTAATTAATTTGTATAATTATGAAAAATTTGGTAATTTAACTGAGATATAAATTTTCAGTCAACCACAAAATTTTTCATTAGCCTTCATTAATTATTAACTCGTGTTTGATTTTTCAAAGCAAATGTGTCGTTAAACAATTTTTCATTCAAAGGTGAGACAGTGATTTTTTTAAGCTGAAAAGAAAGGTCGTAAGAATTGACTAAAATTTAAACCAGTAATCAAAAATACGGACAGATTTTTTTTTTCATTTTGTGCATGATAAACATTTATTTGTTCAATTATAGGGGGTTTTTTTGTAGACAAGGCGAAAAGGATTTCTTAGAAAACTGTTTTCATATTTCTTTCATCCTTCATAATTTTTTCATTATTTGTTATCAAACGTTTTCTTTTCCGAAACAAATGTATCACGAAAAATATTTTCACCAAAAAATATGGCCAGGAACCTTTTTTGAATCTGAAAAAAAGGCGGACTGGAAGAACTGAAAAAAAAATTAAAACAGTTTTCAGATAAACATAGAAATTTTTCACTTTGTATATACTGAAGCCTTTTTATTACAGTTATGTGGAGGATATAGGGAAAACTTTCAAGGAAACTGTTTCATGTAAAGTTTTCACAAGAAGATTGGAAGGACAATTTTATTTGAAGGAAACCACAAATCCTTGTGCAAATTTATGTTAAAAGACAGGCCAAAGTTTTTAAACAAAGAGGAAATTTTTCCCTAGGGAACAATGATAAAATTCTAGGTCTTATAGTTTTCCTACAATTCTACATGAAACATCCTTGTTTAGAAAAATAAAACACGGAAACATAAATAACATAGAATGTTTAATTTGCTAATAAGTTTCTATATTAATTCATATGAAATTGATCACTTTCTTGGTATATTTTAGAATTTTAAATAAAATTAAACTTACCGAAATATTAAATATGGTATAATTACTTTTGTGCGTAAGCTTAAGAATTGTTTGTTGGTCATTTTATTACAGCATCAGTATTATTTTTCACAAGGAAAAACGCAAAAGAAACAATTCTATCTTTATTAAAACATGGAAAACGTGAATATGCACTGAATTAAAAAGATCTTCTAATATATTTACAAACCAATCAAAGTAGATGGCTCATTTCTTTCTTGTATTTTCTAGAATTTTAAGTAGGAACTAAAACCAAATTGCTTACGATATAAATATTTTTGTGCATAAATTAAAGATATTTATGTTAAATACAGTATATTCATTTTAAACGTAGTATCAATATTATTGTACTCAAAATTGAAAGTAACCAGAAGATCTAATTCTTTAATAACACAGGACTGTTACTGAAAACGACTGCAAAATATTTCTTTCCTACAGATTTTTTCATGCTGAAAATGGGAAGCAATTTTAAAATTCCTGTCACGTCTGATTTTTGTTTGTTGGTTTGTTTTTTGAAAAGTAATGTTTTAGGCATGACTTTTGTAAAAATTTGTCATTCTCGGGGTTGCTTAAAAATTTCTTTTTTCCTTCGGAGTACTTTTTTTACTTTCTCGTATACGAAGTATACAAAGAGAAAGTATTGTAATCGTCAAGAAATTCGAACTCGAGATTTTGACGAATCTCCACGTTTTAGACCTCCCTGAGTCCGAAAAACATAATTTTGGAATTGTGTCTGTGAACACGATTACTCGAAAACTATTTGAGCTACGGGGATAAAATTTGGTATGTGGTCTTTAAACATAATTTGTAGGTTTCTATCAAATTTTGGACAAAATCCGTCCACGGGAAGTCTGTCTGTCTATGTGTCCGCGGTCATGTGAACACTATAACTCAAAAACTTGAGTAGCTAGATGAATAAAATTTGGTACACAATTTTATCATCATGAATGTAGGTCCGTATAAACTTTTGGGCCAAATCCGTCAAAGGGTTGACTGTCTGTCGGTCTGTATAATTGCATACTTGTAAAAATTATATCTCCTAAACCCTTTGGCTTAGATAAATAGAAATTGGTATGAAGTTTGCTAATATTAATTATAGATCTGTGCTCAAATCTCGTTGCAATCCGTTGAAAAAAAGGTGTCCAAATTGCATATTTGGTTCAAAATGCCCATTGAGAAGCCCCTGCACAATAGCAACAAATTCGTTTCAATTCTTAGTGGGTTTTCAGCACGCCTTAAAGGAAATTAAAAAGGCTCTAATTCTGCAGAAAATAAAGTATTATGAACACTTTGCGTGGTTTGTATGGATTTCAAAATTGCATCCATGGTGATGCGGCAGTTATCAAGCTGCACTAAATATCCGTGATTTTTCTGCTTATGAGACAGACGAGCACAAGTCCATTGGGAGAGGTGTGATTGGTAATTTCGTGAAACACATTTGAAAGACGGGGAAAGATTTTACTATCAACACTACACTTAGGGCTTAAGAAACAGTTTGTTATGTCTTCCAAAAGATGAAAAGTGCTTCGAATACCATTTTCCAAATTACCAAAACTCTTTGGGGCCAAATTAAACCAGCGGGAGTGTTCTCCCCTAAACTTTCTCGTATACTTCCCCAAAAAGGTGCCGTTTCTCCTTCCTCCGCGTGGCTAAAAAAATTCGAACCTCTTGTTACCCAGAATCCAATGACTATCAGAAGGTTTTTCATTATAGTGATTGAAAAATATCTAGGCAAAGAATGAAATTCAAAGAGATGCGTAACGATTTTCCTCTCTTACCGGCTCAAGGAAAACTGACGTAATTCGCAACTCCGTAATGAAATTCCTCTCCGTTCTTCCAGTACGCATGCGTGTGGAGTTACGGATTCTCTTCAAAAGTAAATTATACGGACCGACAGACAGTCAACCCTTTGACGGATTTGGCCCAACATTTTATACGGACCTACATTCATGACGATAAAACCGTGTACGAAATTTTATCCATCTAGCTATTCAAGGTTCTGAGCTATAGTGTTCACATGACCGCGGACATACAGATAGACAGACTTCCCGTTCACGGATTTTGTTCAAAATTTGACAGAAACCTACAAATTATGTTTAAAGACCACATACCAAATTTCATCCCCGTAGCTCTAATAGTTTTCGAGTTATCGTGTTCACAGACACACAGACATAATTCAAAAAATTGTGTTTTTCGGACTCAGGGAGGTCTAAAACGTGGAGATTCGTCAAAATCTCGAGTTCGAATTTTTTGACGATTACAATACTTTCTCTTTCTATACTTTGTATACGAGAAAGTAAAAAGGGAATATTTGTAGGACCTAATATAGGAACACTTTTGCTTAATGTTTCATTTACAGACATTATCACTGAAACTGAAAAGGAAGTGTGGATTCAATCAAGGAATGTAGTGCACAGGGTTTCGAAAAATAACAAGGATCTGGCGCATTCAAAGCATAAGACTGGAAGAGAAACTTGAAAATTCACTTTCTACATTCTCACGTAGAAAGTGACCAGAAGAGAGATTTCATCGAGACTTAAAAGACATAAAAAGATGTTACCTAAGGTGTTATGGTGGCATAATGCTGCTGGATGCTAAGCTAGGATGCCAATGAAGATACAAATGCACGTAAATGCGAAAGAGAAGGACCAGCCAAGGCAGTGAATACTGGTCACCAGTTGAAGTTACGATTTTAGGTGTAATGCTCAAGATTTTGTTTTCGCTATTTTTTCATCAAAATGAAATTGTCCTCTTATATTCGCCGGCGTACTATTTAAAACAATCTAACAACTCTTGCAAGAACACTGCGTGATGGAGAGAAAATGAGATCATTTTCGGCTTCAGAATGCCAAAAAGCATAAGTAAACAGTAAAAAAATATACCATGCAGCCATTTTTTTTGCATACCTGTGTATAGTACCTGTATACCTGTGTAAGTATTTATCACGATTGCAAATAAAAATGATATAATCATACCTTTTCTAGTTTCCGAATTTTTAAGTAAAACTAAAATTAAATTGTTGACGGATTAGATGCCATATAATCATTTTTGTGCATAAATTTAAGAATCGTGTACATACCACTTTTAGCACAATATCATTATATGCAGACTTAAAAAATAACCAAAAAATTAAATTCTATGATTATTGAAATATTTATCACGACTGCAAACGTAATAAGGAAATATTTGTACTTTTCCTTTGCTCCAGCTAAATGATTAATATTTCTAAAGGAAGTGAGGTGAAAGTTTTCTAATGAGCCTAATTTAGCTTGAAGATTTCGAAATCTCTTTCATATTTTCCATCCGTTTCATATTTTGTCGTATGATTTGATTACGCACGAACGCAAAAAGGCTTGATTCTTCTAGAAAATTATTCCTGTTTACTGGACGAGAAAATAAACTTGTTTTGTTTTTCACTAAACAATTTCTTGCTCATGAAAGCTCGAACAGTTTAAGTTTCTTTACAAAATCTTTTTAAACGCGTTATTCGTAAACAAGCAAGAAACTAGCCGGAGTGTTCTCCCTCTGCTTTCTTCCATACTTAAACAGGGTATTTGATATAACACAGGGTATTTACAATCACCTTTGAAGATAATAAAATAATTAACACAAAAAAGAAAATAACATTTAACGAAAAATTACAAAATTAATAAAATGCAAACGAAGTATCTGGAGCGCGCTAAATGCTGCAAACTACCAAGACAACAATGAAATAATTTAATAAACTACCAAGTAAAATGAAAAAGGCAGGAAGAGCACAAGATCGAAAAATATCAAAATAAAAAAAATCTGGCGCATGGACTTTTTCAAGGTGTCACCCACCTGCGGGGATTTTAACATATTACAAGAGTAATACTTTTCTGCAAGGGATTCCGACAAATGTCAAAAGATTCTTCAAAGAGAATTTTCTAGAACCCTTGTGCTCCCGAAAAATTCCAGATTGAAAGAGAAGAAAATTATCCGAATGCTCAATAAAGACAAATAAATTGAGTTATTTGGATAATTTTCTTCTCTTCTCAAGATTTTGAAGAATCTCCAAGTTTTAGAACTCCCCGAGTTCGAAAAACACAATTTTGGAAATTATGTCTGTCTTGGAGCACGATAACTCGAAAAGTATTAAAGCTAGAGCGATGAAATTTGGTATGTGGTCTTTTCACATAATATGCATATTTCTATCCGTAGGACAAAATCCGTCCACTGGAAGTCTGTCTGTCCATGTTCGTGTGAACACGATAACTCAAAAACCTAAATAGCTAGGTGGATAAATTGGGTACACAGATTTATCATCGGGAATATAGGTTTGTATCAAATTTTGGAGCAAATCCGTCAATGCGTTGAGTGTCTGTCGATCTGTATAATCGTATGCTTGTTAACACGATAACTTCTAAACCCTATGACTTGGATAAATAAAAATTGGTATGAGGTCTGCTCACATTGTTGTAGATCTGAGCCAAATTTTGTTTCAATTGGTTGAAAGAAAGACGTTCAAATTGCATTTTCGGTTTCTAAGCCATTCTGCGACGCAAAAAAAAAGGCGCGAACGATTCGCGAGTTTCACCCACCTCTGTTAGGTAAGGGAATTAGTTTCTGGCTTCTGGTGTATTTTTTCCCCACCCGTGATAAGGCCGAGACGAGAAAGTTTTTGGGAAGCCACTCCCACTGGTTTAGTTCTAAGAGAGACCCACTGTCAAACAGATGGACATAATTTCAATTAAAATATAGAGAATAATCAAAATCTAGACATTGAAATTTTTGATGATTACGATACTTTCTTTTTCTTATTACGAGAAATTAAAAATAAAAACGTGGAATCATAGCATTAGTCCGACATTGACAGCTATAGAAATTTTACTTTCAAAGTTTTTGAACCCTATAAATATTGGTAGCGATCAATTTTGAGATCATTTTTTCACAAACAACGCGGAGCCATTGGTACGGCATCAAAATTTGTTTTTATCAATGATAACCTATAATTAAATTCTGAGAATATTGAAATAGCGTGTTATCATGCAGAATGCAAATGTACTAAAAAGTTCAAAAACTCTAACAAGCTAGAAGTGATTGATTCGATTGCAAATTGTAACTTTACAATCATGAAACAAGTCAAGTTAAATAAAAGATTCATCCAATTTCGTGAAATTCTCGAACCTTCGTCATCTGCCTGAAAATACGAATTTCAATCTAAAATTTCTTATCCAAATTATTAAAAATATCATACATTTAATCAAATCTTTAGGTTAATCTTCTAGAAATCTTTTGGAACTTTATATTTATTTCCGATTTATCTTTATAGCAGTTAGGAACGAAATTACAGTTATTTAAAAAACAATAAAACCTTTTAAAATTTATAAACTCTTGGATAACTATCTAGTTGAAGAATTTACAATTTCTTCAAACCATTTATTGAAAAAGCGGGAAAAAGAAACAAGAGGAATGTATTCGAGGAAAGTAATGCACTTTATCACCAAAAAAGATAAATAAATGCATCAAAAATAATAAAGGTGCCTCGGTAAAACATTCAAAATAAAGCTTATGAAGGTCACGCCTTAGCACGAAAGTATTGTTGTTTTTAAAGAGGAAAATATCGCATCATCCTCCTCTAGAACACTCACTCCACCTATTAGAGGCAATTGTTTCTGTTTTAAATTTTAGTATTTGAGACTAAGCCTTAATCTAAGCCTTCTTGGCTACCGAGATTATGTCCAAAATGCACTCAAGTTTGACAACTGGCTCTAATTTTCGATTGTGTACTTCTTGGAACACGAACCTTGACATACAATCTTCTCCTAACAATAGATAATTATGCGACAAATGTTAAGGACTTGACTTGGGAAATATCTTCTCTGCTTGCTCAATTCCTTAGATTTGCATTATCTAAGGAAGAAATATTGAATTTTACAAGGTTTTGCGGAATTCATTAAGATTTCTTTTTTTTTACCTTTGCTACATATGTGCATACATTATAACAAAAGTAAAACTTAGTATTTTTACTGATCATTGTCATTGTTTGGGATTACTTGATTTTGTGTTAAAATGTGGCATGTCAATCTAAAATATGAATCTTCCTCCTAAGATAGAAAAATAATTATTATAGAAATTATATTTAAAGGCTTTCGAAAGACAAATTTAAATGTAATTTTTTTCAATCTAGATTTCTCAAGCCTCATTACTGAATTATCAGTGATGTGCTGGCAATGGATTGCAGATGGTTCAGTGCTTGATTTCAAAATGGGCCGCTGGGGCCTTGTGGTTAAATCTTCGCGTTGTGCTCGAAGGGTTCGAAACTTGACTCCACTGAAGATCCGCTGTGTGTGGGGCCTATAGCACGTCAAATCAGACGTAATGGGTCAAACGTCCTCCACTGGCGTGATGCGGAATTTTGGAGAAGGGTTGCCATCTCAGGTGTCGTCCTCGTCATTTGACCAAGGTTCAAGATTACGAGGTCCGTTCCAAAATAGCCCTTGTTGCTTCAAAACGGGACGTTAATATAACTAAACTTTTGACGGCCAAATGTTGACACCTAAGCATTCTATACCTAAATCGAAGAACATGAACCGACAACTGGTTCTCTGTTTCACAACTGCATCCAGTCATAAATCTTCTTGAAATATAGATTAAATAGTTCAGATTTTAATACATTTAAAACGTTCGTGAAAGAAATATTTTCAAACCAGACATATGGATGCAGAATTATTTTGGGGCTCCTTACAGATATAAATAAAATATTTCATAATGTTATTCTGAGTAAAAGGAATCTAAGAAAGCCAAAAGAGTTAATATTGCGATTTTTGTACCCCGGCAGAATGATTAAAGATAGTATTCGTATCTGCAATTTATCTTGGAAAGAATAGGAAAAAATATAAAGTATTTTTGAGGCAGAAATGAAATTTATTCAGCTATTTTATTAGAAAACATACGTATTTTCAAGCCAAATTGAGTAGAGAATTTTCCTTGCCAAGTTGAATAACAAATTTCATTATGATGCACTGAATAAAATGGACTCTAAATGGTTGAAGAAAATTTTGTTTACTACTTTCCTAATGCACGGCCAATCAAATAACTGTCTGTTTGAATCTCAAGTTTTTCCAGTAAATCCACAACCGTAATGAAATGGTAGATGTGCGAAGAGATTAAATTCTATGTTGATCCAGAGAATTTGATTGAGAGAATTTATGAAGAAAAGCGATTATCTTTCAAGAGCTACAGCAGAATATTTCATAAATAGATACGTCTATAATATTTCCTGAAAAAAATTGGAAAAAATAAAGATAGGATTTGTTTGTGTCATTTTTCTGAAGGCAAGAAGAAACAAGTGTGTAACGTTTCCGAGAAAGAAAGGAAATTTTTTTATGTCCCAGAAGGGTTAAGTTTGTTGTTAATATGACCTATGCACTCGGAAAATAACTTTCATTGAAAATTTAGGTTGCTTCCTGAATGTGATATCCAGACTTGTCAGGATTTCCATACATTGGGGAAATATGAAAGAAAATCATTTGTATATATATAGATATCCTTTTCTTTGTTTTTTAATATAATAAAATTTCAATATGAAATTCTGTTGCTTAAGATATATTACGAATCCCTAAAAACTAATTCAAAGCCAAAAATATTAATAGCAAGTGGATCAAATTAAAGAATTGGACGAATGAAGTACTAAACAAATACTTTGCAAATTTCTGCAGGCGAACATACCGGTTCTCCCCTATTATCTCTATATTTAAAGTACATAGACTGCTGAAAGGAATTTTATCTATTGTGAAGTCTTTCCAGTGTTTCTGGTTCGGAGTTTGCAAAATGCTTTATTAATATAATCATTTTTATTTTGATAGGTTTTAAAAGGTAGTTTTTAAATGATATAATAAACTGAAATGTATGTCTTCTACGACAAGGGAAAACTCTCGTTTACAAGAAATTTCAAACATTTTTATATCGTTGTATTTGACCATTTAGCCAAGTCATAAAGATAAGAATCTCACTATTCTTTTAGAAGGCAATGAAATGGTAACTGTTTTTTTTTCTTCAGGAATAATTTCCTTTTAACGGTGTTATTAATGATAGGACAATCTCCTTCCACTGCTTAATGGATCTCGGTTAAAAATCTCTTATATCATAATTTAAATTTTTAATTAGATATTTTAGACAACTTTTTGAAAAATAAAATAATAAACTCACGTGAGTGTCAATTAAAAACACTGGATTAAAAGAAATTTTAAACCCATTTCCTTTCAAGGTATTTGACCATTTTTTTTATCGACTGCCAAGAAGGATGATAAGAATTTTATTCTTATGCCAAAAATAAAATGGAAATCAAATTTCTTTCTGAAAATAATTGTTTAAACGATGTTATTAATGCTGTGTTTCTGTGGCAATGTTTTTTTTATGTAATCAAATTATAACTTTTTCACTTTTTTTATTACTTAATGCTCAGTATTTTTTAAACACATCATTTTTTCAGAGGAATTACAATTATTCAGTAGGAATCGCTTAATGTAAGCTGTAAAACTGTAAAACTAAATAGTAATTTTGTTCCCATAATCGTGAATGAAAAGTAGGGATAAAAAAAATTATCTCACCGATCACATGTGTCGAGCGCTGTGTTGGCTTCTACCTATTTAAACATGAAAGAAGCAACATGAACTTGTTTGACGTATCAAATAATAAACTATGAATACTCCATTTTTCAATTTATTTCTTTCTTTTCTAGAAGAATCTATTTGCAACGGAAAAATCAACAAAATTCTAAAAACTACTTTTTTCTACTGTTGCCACAAAAAAATAATGTGATGAACAAAATTAAATATGATAAAAAATAAATGCTTTAAATCAAAAGAAAACGATATTTACAATCAAATATAAAATGCTGCGTGAGCTATAATTCAGCCACTACAGCTGCTTTATTTTAGCACGCTAGGCAGATCTCGCTTACCTATCATGAGGAAAACAACTCAACGAAGAGTTTTGTGTTAAGAAAAGATCGATGATGCCGGACGTATCGGTAAGAGTTATTCTTATGAAATTATTATGAGAGAATTATTATGATAAACTTTCTGTAAATACTTGTAAATAGGTGTTCTGTAATCGTTTATTTATTTTGTATTGTGTTTGAAAATATAATGAAGCGTTTTAATCCAACGGTCTTTAATGTCGTCGATCGGGCTTCCTATTCATTTAAAAAAACATGCCGGACTTAAAGCTACTGGCTATAAAGTCATACTGTTCGCCAAAACATCTATCGTGAGAAGGCAGACAATATCGTTTGGTATTGCTGTTGGTTAAAAGAATATTAAGTTAAAGGTTCAAATGAAAATTCCATATAATTAAGAATTTTTTAAAGATTTGTGTTTTAGTAGCAAAAAAGGGGCCAGTAAAATTTGCGTTTCAAAGAATGGTTAATTTGCTTTTCACGTGCGTTGGATGCTAACATTCGTTTATTCGTACATTTAAACGTCTGAAATATCAGGTAATTTGCTCCATTTAGACTTAATTTTTTACTGCTAATTGATGAAATATTGAACTGATATAAGATTTTTTATTATTTTGAAATGGAAATTAGGAAGAGAAACTTCTAGATAACTGCATTTCATGCACTCCCCGATGTGCCAAAATGCATGTGAAAATAGACAGCCTGTAGAACGATTTTGCATTGTTCTACATTTGCACAAATAAAGACTGTTGGCTTTGACGACATTTAAAGATGAGAAATGTACTTACGAATGAATTACCATAGCAAAACCATCGGAAATATGCGGATGGGTAGTCAGGATGTGCGGTACTCGATCAGCTTATGAAATAGAAGACTAGAGAATAGATCTGCCACCCTGTGATGAACTGGTGCCTTATAATAGAGCTAATTTTTGCAAGGGGCAATCTACCCGATATCATTATTCGTGGTGGCCTGTCTTAATAGTCCCTATTCCATATTAAACCTTCTAATTAATAATCATAGTGATTCTAAGTGCATTTGTATTGGGTGCTATTTTGTAACAACTGCCTTTAGAAACAATCTGAGACAATCTTGCGATTACAACATACCACATGAATATTTAATTATTAGGCTTAATATGTAATATATGGCCAATAAGTTTAGTTTGCTATGCTTTTAAACTTTTCGAAATAGTAATCGAAATCGGACAGGAAACGAATTTCGGACATGAAAAAATGGCAAATCGGACAGCTAAATTTGGGAGGATGAAGCATATTATGCTGGTTGACTCTAAGCAATCTTTATTTTGCTACTATTCAGTAAGGTAACCAACTAACCGATAGGGTAGTTGTTTTGCACCTACATCTTACTAAATAAAGATTCTGACGATCATGCATCATGAACATTTCAAAACTAAGTGTATATTTGCAACAATCTTTCAAACGTCACCTGATCATTAACTATCATTGTGCGGATTTGTGGCTAAGAAATATCGCATGACCACTGAATTGCTTACATTTGCGAGCTAATTATATTCTAAATGAAACAGGCAGAGTATTCCTTAAGAAAAATGGCTACAGTAACAGATGTGTTAACTTTGTGCACCTTTGTAAGATCATGTCATCTGTCTTACAGAAGCAGTGGCGGGGGGTCGGGGAGCGAGGGAGACAGTCTCCCCTAATTTTCAAGGGAAAAATTAAATTTGTATTTATTTTTAGCTGTCTAAAAGTAGGAATTATGAAAAATCAATAGTGTCCGTAAAAGCTAGCTAATTTTAAATTTGGTTGTCTAGCTCTTTACTCTCGGGTACTTTTAGATGTCTATAAAATGTTTGTCCCTCACTTTTTCCACCCAATCGCCGCTACTGTACAGAAGACAGTATTTGTGTAATCATTCTTTTGAGGTGTCATTTGATCATTTCCAAGAAAGCGTCTTCAACTTTGTTCTGGAACATTATCATCCAAATATCTAATTTTTTTCACTAGAATAAACATGTTATTTTAACGGAAGAACTATAATTATTAATACACTTACTGAACAACAAAGATAGATGAAACAAAAAGAAAAGTCAGAAAAAGTATCTGAATTTTCAAATATTGAGAAAAGCGTATAGTTACATGACAAATGAGAGTGCTGGTTTTTCATGAAACATAAATATTGCAGTTTACTTTATGCGCGCGTAGCCACAACAATACGTCCAGTATCATTGCTTTGCTAACCTTTTACGTCTTTTTCAGTATTTTGTTCTTTGTTGGTCAATAAATTAAGAAATAAGACGAAAAAAATGCAAAAAGTACAAAATAACTGGAAAAACAGTACAGAAGTCTGGGAACTCCTGTTTCATGCAAATTTAACAAATTTGTGCACGCACAGTTAACGGACATTTTATAGGAAATAAGACATCATTATAAACCTTTAAGAATCTGCCAATGTATAAAAATCAATATTACATTTGCAGACTGAAAACTCTTCTTTATTTTGCTTTTAATTTTTATTAAGTAAAAAGTAAATTTCAAAAATTATTAATATTTATTTTACGAGATGGTTGTTGGTATATAAACAAGATTTTGAAAATAATGTTAACAATGTTTTTGTGTGCATAAAAATGAATTATGTTTTACAGTTCGTGTTAGATCTCTTAGATTCGCCATTAAGAGCTATCCAATTACATTACCTGGTATCTTCACCGAGGACGGATATTATTTCCACAATTCAAGCTTTTTTCGTTCTTTTGTAATTTCTTTGTTTAAAGATATCAGTATTTACTTTGTATATACAGTAGCGGCCCAACTTATATTTTTTTATAAATATGCACTTTAAATTAAAATTGCCTAAGTAATACTGTTGAAAAAAATGCAATTTTGACAGGTTCAGAATAGCAAGATGACATCTTTGTTTTTGCTATTGCGATATTCTTTAAGTGACTGCCTCGTCTTCGTGCATAAAATATGACAAAATTTTGGGTGGTGCATTTTCATTGGCCACTATTATAGTTTCTAAATTTTCAGTTGAACCGAAGGTAACCAAACCTAAGGTGACCAAACCATACATCGCGGATTAGTCAAGACAGTCCCAAATTTCGACTCCTTGTCCCAGATTAAAAAAATATCCCTGATTTGGGCCCAATCGGAAACAAATGTCCCGGATTTCGCTTATAAGCACATAATTTATATTAAAAGGTTAATTCGATTTGATTTCCAACCACTTTCTCCTTACCAACTTTTGTTATGCATATAATGTTACCAGACGTTGCAGATTAGCTGGAACAATCCCGATTTTCAACTTTATATCTGTCAAAAAAATAGTCCTCAACTGAAAAAAAAGTTCCACATTTGAATTAAATGCCCTGGATTGGTACACTTCAGATTTATTAGTAGATATTAATATTAAAAATATTGACTTATGCTAATTATTTAAATTGAGCTTCTGAAAAGTTCATGCTGCTCACAGAAAATGTCCTCCTTAATATGATCAATTTTGTTTAATCTGCATAAAGAAAAAAATAGCAAAATATTTATTCATGTTTCTTTATTCTTCCTGTTTTTTTTAAATTTCTTTTTACAATTGACTATTTCACTGTCTCTTATTCTTTTTCTATAATTATCCCCCCCCCCTTTCCCAAGGCAGTACCTCGTATTGATCTCCAGAAAATCTGGTCACTTTAACCAAATAGTATTTTACAAGAAAAATATTTCATTTAGCGTTTCAATTTAAATCGCATGAGTTGATTTTTTTGAGACTGATGTGATTGCGCACTGTATCAAAACAATCAATGGTGTTACCAAAACAATAAAAAAATCATTTGGTACTTAAAAAAACTGTCTCTATTTAGTGCTGTAAGGTTCTAAATAGGTTTTTTCATTTACCTGCTATGGATTCTTTTCATGAATGTTCGATTTTCTTCATTCTCTCTTCAGTACATTAATGACGTATGTTTGCCTAATTTATATAAGAAGAAAATATACACCGTAAATGTTTCCTTATTATCGCTGTTTTTAAACTTTATTTCACTTCTTGCGTAGTAGTTTTTTACAGTAATGACTTCTCCACTTTCTTTTTAGTTGATCCATAGAGAGGAATAGAAGGTTATATATTTATCCTGATAATAAGCTTCCTTTGAACCTTGAAACAACAGGGTTATTTTCAAGAAAAAAATGAAGCCAAGGTCTAATGTCCTCTTGCATCTGCACCTAAATGGCTTTCTGCATGTGATCCAAGTATCGCGTGAGTATTTAAGAAAGAAAATAGAAGAAATTATATACATGCTTTGTTATATGTTATTGCCGAAATAACTAGCTGAAATGGGTCCTAGAAAATTTTTCTTTTTGGCACTTGCTTATGTTGAAAACGAAATGCTTTATATTTCAGGGAACAGTAAATGTTGCTTAACTAGTTTCTATTCCAAATAAGAGGAATTTTTTTTTAAATAAAAGGGTGATCATTAGGAAAACACATGCAATTTATCCTGAGTAAAATTCTGAAGAAGATAGAAATTCTTAATTTTGGGCGAAATAATTCCGTTTTACTTATTCATCAGAAAGCTTATTTCACTGTAACGAAGTAAAAGAAATCTTTGAAAATGAAATATTAAAAAATAAAATTGCTCACTTCTACAGTAATTCTTAATTCATTACATTTTATTTTAGTTCAGTATTTAATTCATCTTTCGTATTCATTCTTATTACAGTTCAATATTAAATCTAACTTTTCGAATAAATAGCTGTATATCTATCCCCCGTTGTCACATTTAAAAATGCGTTATGCATTCTTCTTTACAAAAGCGCTGCTGAGCAATAGTTACTCTATAATATCAAAAATTCGTAGCTGATAAAAACTGAACGGTTTTTTCTAAATGGAGTTGGGGAGGAGGAGGGGCGGCGTAAAAATGTATCTCAAGCAATGAAAAATTAAATTGGAAGCTTTTGAAATTGGAACCATATTTGTTGTTATATCTCAAACAACCTTCTTACTCAATTCTATATTTTTCAAACAAGAGATATAGAATTGGAGAAAAAGAGTTATTTTTAAATAAATTTGGTATTAGTTAATGATAAGTTCTTTTGAATCTCAAATAACTGAAGCCATTTGTAAACTATTTTTATCTTTAAAATAAAATGACAAAACTGGTTTGAACTGAATATATGTAACTATATTTGAAGAAAATATTCGTAGTTAATGGCCTGAAAAAGAAACATTTCAAATCAGTATAAATGCTGCGGAATGTGAAAAATCTTTATAATGATCATCAATTTATATCAGAAAGTTTCTTCCTCAAATATCATTGTTGATTTTATATAGATAAGAGTAAAATTGCACATGCAATTTTTGAAATTAACATTCTTTTTTCATTACAGGCTATATCACCGCAATAAATCCTTGTTTCATTCTACGTATTTTGAGAATTTTATTCTAAACTGGGAAACTTTCCACCGAGTTTTTCTAATTCTTCAGGCTCCATGACTTTCTTCAACCAACCTGTCATATCATGTCTGCCCAACTGACCTCCATATTCTTCAGGTATTATTTCCGCTGGAAAGTGGTCCAATAATTCTTCTGGTGAAGCATGTATATGAATCTACAAAAATACCAATGTGATTATGTATTTTTTAAAAAAAATCTCATATAACAAAAGCATTGAATATAAATGTAAATTAATAAAGTATATAAAACTATTTGTTACGAAATTTTGCATATATTTGTAATCTGTCTTAATATTTTTCTTAAATGTTTTTCCAAAACATTCGTCGATAATCAATAGAAAATTGTACTACTTTTGTTGTGAATGCTGATCATGTGGGTACTAAAGCAAGGATGGGAAAACTTCTTTATAAATAATTCATTATAAAACTCAACAACAAAAGAATAAAATATTGTTCAATATTAAGGCGATTAATGAAGTTGTAACTGCATTTCTAAAAACTATATTTTGCTATAAATATAACTTTTGTTAGAAATATAGCATTTCTAAAATCTATAAAATCCCCAAAAGAGGTTACCCGTTCGGGTGGTGTGATTTGCCATTCATGTCCATGATACTTCTTAAATAACCTTAAAAGTTATTGTTGCCGGGGCATGGAGTAGTGTTATGTTATGTGGTATTATTTTAAAATATGCACCGGGCTGGGTAGAACCTCTGTGTGGGTCACATCTGGCCCGCAAACCCTAGTTTTCCCATCAGTGTACTAGGGTGATCTGGTGTCCTGGATTAGAGATAAATATTCGATCGGCGTAAGATAGGATTGCAGTGTTTATGCAGCTGTGATTAATCGGTTATTGTTAATAATAACCGGAATTTGTATGTGATTATTATTAATAATAACCAGTTTGTATTAATTATAACTGATCGATCAGATTGACCGTAACATATATATTTGAAGGCATGATCAATTCAGATCAAAACATCAGGGCTTTTCCATTAGATCGACAGCAGTCGGAACCCATAAACACTAGCGTTATATGCCATTGTTCAATTGTTGCGCTAAAATGGTCACAATCGCGCCAGACACACCTAGCTTAGATACAAATACAATTAAATACAATAAACCACAATTTTTGATGACAGTCGCAAATTTTTATTATGCAGTACTTGGCGGAATTAAGTGAGGTAGAGATGGTAAGTGGCGCCAGAGTCACGATTTTTTTTATTTTTGCGTCCCTATTTGTCACAAGGGACGTTTTGTCTCCATGGAGCCCCCTAGACTGGCTCCAAGATCATCTGTCACTCTCTTGTCCTCCCCCTACCACTGGCGCAATTGGTGCGAATTTTGGCTGTTGTGATCGAAAAATACAAAGCAAATATGGACTGTCAATAAAAACGCTTCATCACATTATTATTATGTTTTTAATTCATATTACAGCATAAAATTTATACTTCACATTGAGTCTACACGAACATATGCAGATAATCAACGCTAATATACATCACATTGAGATTCAGGATGTTGCAAATGTGCAAGAAAGCTAGTACTAAAATACAAGCACGCACTTCAATACTTGTGAAAGGGGAGAGAGAATAAAAAGCACGCAAACTCACCTTCCTTTTTAATTCTTCAGGAAAAACTGTTTTCATGAGCTGTAAGCAGAACCTTCCTGTAAAAGACATGTTCACGATGTGGTAACTCAGGAATTTGCCAGGGATGCAGCACTAAAGAATTGTACAGCATGTTAGATAGCATGTATTAATAATGAAAATAAAGTTGTCTGTCTTTCTAAACAGAAAGCTGATATCCTATTTATTAATTATTTCCGTTAAAATAAGAAACAGTTACTTTTAATTTCGCTTCCTGCAGAGTAAATTTATTTGCATAATGCAATAAAATATTAAAAGTTATTAGCTAAACTTCTAATTTTGTTTTAACTTTCTGGTATGCAAATTATGCACGGAGAAAGTGCTGTAACCGTCAAAAAATTGGACCTTTAGATTTTGATGAATATTCAAGTTTTAGATCTCCATGAGTAAAATTTTTTTTTTTTAAATCCGTTTGGGGTATTATACCTGTTTGTATTTGAACGCCACTA
>BGPR01006376.1:28663-81069 GCA_013235015.1 Araneus ventricosus | reverse complement strand
CAATTTGGCGTCCAAACTATATCACGAGCATGATATACCACTGACGTGATACAATACTTTCTATTAAAAAACGTAAATTAATTTGAAATATAGTATTAATATAATTTAAAATTTCTCGGGAACTATTGATCATAGCGAGATAATTTTTTATCAATCGATAGCAAATTTTATTTAACTATTTCAGAGCTATTAAATTTGAAATTAGAACGACAATTACTCTTTTAAATTTAAAATGACTGAAATTTAGGTTCTCTAACAATGAAATAATGCTGTTTAAAGTCTCGCAGTGCTATGGTGCGAGTTTTATTGTTGGCGACGTCAGAGCGTTACCGGTGGATCTCGGCTATTATATTAGTAATACATCATATTTAACCACTCACTGATTTTTTTCTGCCCCGTGTATAATTTAGGGCCGAAGTGATTAACGAAGTTGACTTAAGTTTAATTATATTAACGTCAAGTTTTGAAGCAAAACGGGGACTATTTTGGGGTGGACCTCGTCAGATGACGAGGACGACACCTTAGCTGGCACCTTCCCTTCTCCAAACTTCCGTACCACAACAGCGGGCGGAGATTTGGCGCCCTATGTATCATTTAGCATGCACCAGACCCAGATACACTGTGGATTTTCAGTGGAATCGGGTTTCGAACCTGGAACCCTCTGGCCCGAAGCCCAGACCTTACAACTTGTCCACCGCGACCAGAGCAGATTCACGAAATTAGAGAAACTGAGGAGTGGATTAAAACCTTTATTATTTTGTAATTGTTTGTCATTAGTCAGTGTCGTAACGACCAGGGAGCAAAGGGTGCTCCCATGCGCCATGGCCATAACATATTAGTGTGATTATGTCATATTATTAAGTGGAAACAACACATTGTTACCATGGTCTCTAAGACACATAGCTGGCTTGGAATTCTTAAGCGCATGACCCATGCGCCATGGCCATAAAATATTAGTGTGATTATGTCATATTATTAAGTGGAAACAACACATTGATACCATGGTCTCTAAGACATATAGCTGGCTTGGAATTCTTAAGCGCATGACACATGCGCCATGGCCATAAAATATTAGTGTGATTATGTCATATTATTAAGTGGAAACAACACATTGTTACCATGGTCTCTAGACACATAGCTATTTGGAATTCTGCGCATGACCCATGCGCGTAGCCTATAAAATAGTGTGATTATGTCATATTAAGTGGAAACATTTACCATGGTCTCTAGACATTTAACTGGCTTGGAGATTCTTAGCTATGACCCATGCGCCATGACTATAAAATATTAGTGTGATTATGTCATATTATTAAGTGGAGCAGCACATTGTTACCATGGTCTCTGAACATATAGCTGAAAAGCTAGATTCACCAAAATAACGACACACATACGCCATATAAAATATTAGTGTGATTATGTCATATTATTAAATCATTGTTACCATGGTCTCTAAGACACATAGCTGGCTTGGAATTCTTAAGCGCATGACCCATGCGCCATGGCCATAAAATATTAGTGTGATTATGTCATATTATTAAGTGGAAACAACACATTGATACCATGGTCTCTAAGACATATCGCAGGCTTGGAATTCTTAAGCGCAGAACCAGAGAATTTTCCAGTGAACTTGCCCTGAAGGTCTTGCACTGCGCTCATGTCCGATCCAATCCAGAATACTGCAGTATTATCTGGGATCCCAATTACCGAAATAAAATTGAAATTATTAAGCGAATACAAAACAACTTCTTGAGATATTTACTTTACAAGAAACATGGATTTTACTTGCAGGATTTATCTTCCCTACTTCTACGTAATATCTTTAATATGCCTAGTTTGTGTAACAGACGAGATGTTTTTTGCGGTATTTCCTTTTACAAAGTTATTAATGGTTCGATCGATTGTAATGATATACTGATATACTGAGCTCTATAGATTTCGCTGTGCCCGCCAGATTTTTAAGGACCTAACGTTCCTTTCCAAATGTATATTCAAAATTTAATTATATTAACAGGTTCTCGTTATATAAATTTTATAAAATTTTTAAAAAGTTCTCTGTTAAACTTGACATTTTTAATATGTCTTTTGGTGCTTTTAAATCGAAATGTTTGGAGCTTTAAAATACATGATGTGTTTTATTTTGCCTTTTAACAACTTTTTAGATTTTTATGCGTTTTGATTTTCCTCATTTTTAAGTAATCGACCATTTTTTTTTAAATGTCTTTTATAGGTTTTAATTTTTTTACTCTGTTTCCAGTACCGTGCAGCAATTTATTTTTTTATCTCAAGTGTGTATTTTCGTGTCTTAACTTTTAAACTCTTGGTGTGTATTTAGAGGATTCGGTGCTTTAGTGTTTTGACTTTTTAGCCCTTGCCTTTTGGAAATAGTATTTTAATTTTTTTAAAAATACCAATTTTAGAATCATAGCGTGTTTTAATGTTTTTGTGATTATAGAACTCTGTAAATGGAGTTTTTGCTTTAGTATGCTTTTCTTTAATTGAATAAATAAATAAATAATTAGGGGCAAAAAAATTATTTCTATACCCAGAGGAAAATTCTCTGGTTCTACGCTTAAGAATTCCAAACCTCCAATATGTCTTAGAGACCATGGTATCACTGTGTTGTTTCTTTACAGCACTTTTAAAATGGAGTTTTCTCTTTAGTGTTCTTTTCTTTAAATAAATAAATAAATAATTAGGAGCAATAAAATTATTTCTATACCCAGAGGAAAATTTTCTGGTTCTGTGCTTAAGAATTCCAAGCCTCCGATATGTCTTAGAGACCATGGTACCAATGTGTTTGTTTATATCGCTCTGAAAATGGAGTTTTCTCTTTAGTGTGCTTTTCTTTAAATAAATAAATAGGGGCAAAAAAATTATTTCTATACCCTGAGGAGAATTCTCTGGTTCTACGCTTAAGAATTCCAAACCTCCAATATGTCTTAGAGACCATGGTATCACTGTGTTGTTTGTTTACAGCACTTTAAAAATGGAGTTTTCTCTTTAGTGTTCTTTTCTTTAAATAAATAAATAAATAATTAGGGGCAATAAAATTATTTCTATACCCAGAGGAAAATTCTCTGGTTCTGCGCTTAAGAATTCCAAGCCTCCGATATGTCTTAGAGACCATGATACCAATGCGTTGTTTGTTTATAGAACTCTGTAAATGGAGTTTTCTCTCTAGTGTGCTTTTCTTTAAATAAATAAAGAAATAATAAATAAATAATTAGGAGCAAAAAATTATTTCTGTACCCAGATGAAAAACTCTCTGGTTCTCCGCTTAAGAATTCCAAGGTTCCGATATGTCCTAGGGACCATGCTATCAATGTGTTGTTTGTTTATAGCGCTCTGAAAATGGAGTTTTCTCTTTAGTGTTCTTTTCTTTAAATTAATAAATAATTAGGGCCAAAAAAATTATTTCTATGCCCAGAGGAGAATTCTCTGGTTCTGCGCTTAAGAATTCCAAGCCTCCGATATGTCTTAGAGACCATGGTATCAATGTGTTGTTTGTTTATAGCACTCTGTAAATGGAGTTTTCTCTTTAGTGTGCTTTTCTTTAAATAAATAAATAAATGAATAATAAATAAATAATTCGGGGCAAAAAAATTATTCAGATGTCCATTGGTATTGGTAGGCCACTAATGAGAACTGTGGACGAAGTCCTCATATTTTTTCCCTTGGCGCAACTGATTTTCCCCAGGTCACTGTCCTCAGCCCCACCCACCATCAATCATTCTGCATTATTATGCATGAGTGATCCAACAATTAGCAAAAGCTGTTACCTAACTAGGCTCAGTTGTTCTTTCTGTCCGTTATCCAGAAAGACCCAGAATCCTCTCAAAGCTTCTTTTACTTTCTATGTTTTTGTGTAAAATCCGATAAAAAGCAGGAATGGATAATTAATCACGATGAATAATTATTAGCTCTTATTGCTAGTGCTATAATAAAAATGGAATAAAATGTAAAATCGAAAATAAATCTTATTAATGTTAATTGGAGTCGCTTGACTTTTAAACTCACCTAATCCCTTATGATACCAAACTAGGTTCGGAGAAAAAATTTTAAAAAAGCATGTACAGAAAAGATTTAGAGAGCTAAATATCAAAAAGAGTCTTAAATAGTCACTATTGGAAATAAAAATTCATATATCATCAATAGTGTTTGAAAATAATATTTTTTTCAGAAATTTAATAAAAATTTCAATGTTATAATGGGAAAAAAATATGGGACATACTTAATTTTAATTTCGCATACGTGCTTCTTAAACTATATAGAATGTAATAGACAGTAAAATAAAATTTATTTTAATAAATAAATAATTTATGAACATTCAAAGTTGGCGTCATTGAGTTTTCGAGAAAATTTTCCTATGTTTCGAACTGAAAGTGACTGTAAAACATGTCTAAACAACGCTATCATAAAATCTGTAGTCTCTTACACCCTCAAAGGTTTTTGACACATATGTACCAACTTTCATGATTTTTAATAACTTGTTGTTATTTCTTATTCCACTTGTTCTAGTCCTCAGCTAGACCAAGTCCAAGAATCCGCTCGCCGACAGAAAATCACGAATCAGAGCAGGACTTTCAAAGAGGTTCCTCTTCTCCAGCTCCATACATGTGTCCAAAACTATAGGCGAACGATTCATGGTAAAGGAGAAGAGTGCAGCTTCTGTTGGCTCTAGACCTTGGACGCCCGAGGGAAGAAGTCTGACTTTGTCCATTGCCTTTATACAGGGTGTCCAACAAAGGACTCCCTCATTTTAAAATTAAATAACTCGCCAACGGAGATCGATAGAAGAACGAAACCAGTGATATGCTTAGTCTGAAAGCCGTAAAAATCTGATACAAAAGTTTCAAAATTAGTTATAAATGTTGCCGACAGGTGGCGCTGCAGGTTGTAATAGCTATTCAGAATCCGATAAGAAATCTATAAACTGTCCTTGGCAAGCACGAAAAATGCCTAATTTGAATCGATTGTGATGTGATTGCAACGATTACTTGCAAATGACAGTTTATAGCTTTCTTCTCGAAATCTGAACTGTGATTACAACGTACAGCGCCACCTGTCGGCAACATTTATAACTAATTTTGAAACTTTTGTATCAGATTTTTACGGCTTTCAGACTAAGCATATCACTGGTTTCGTTCTTCTATCGATCTCCGTTGGCGAGTTATTTAATTTTAAAATGAGGGAGTCCTTTGTTGGACACCCTGTACTTTATCTGGGTATTATGGAATGGCCTTCACGCCTTGGGTGACCCTGCCAGGAGAAAAAAACTCCAGACGTACATCGCCCATTCCACCCAGGGCCACCACCCCCGCCACGATGAGGCAGCAAATAGGACTTGAGGGTAATAAATTGTTTTGGAGATCTCACGTTTCCCGTGGGACAATGTTAGTGAAATTTAAATTTTTCATAAAACGCATTTAAAAAATAGAATAACACATTAGTTCAAATAAATATCAAGGAATAAAATATTCAAGGCATAAGAATAGGTTGTCACAAAGGTTTCTATGACAATTGTTGAACCTTTCGGCAAGGTAGCGGAAAGGTTCGCTATTGAACAAGAAACAACGTTTTCTGTAAGTTTTCTCCAAGCTTTCATTACAAGCTTGTTTCAGGCCTTTCAGAAGGTTGTTAAGAGCCCTCCTTCGGCGGACAAAATAGAACCACCCTTCCCCCCTCCGAAGCCGTACTCCTACAGAGGGGCACAACCGTCCCCACTTTTTTCGCCCCCTCTTCAAAGCTGTGCTTCTACAGACGGGTCCAACCCCTTTTTTTATTCTCCTTCTTCTGACGTCATCTTAGTGTTATCTGGAATGTCAATTAAGAAGATTAATTAGGAATTCTAATTAATCAAAGCCTAATTATTAATTTGATGAATCTAATTTTTAATTGAACTTACTTGTACGATTTCGTTGTAGATTGTGACAAAACTTCACATTCCTCCGAACCGAGTATCGAACTCGCGTTCATAGAATTGGAAAGCAAACGCAATAACCACTATACCGGAGGGGGTTACCCACGATGGAATAGGTGGTTCATAAAAAGCTTTCCTATGTCAATTTTTGCGGGAATGGTTTCCGAAACGGTTTGCGCGGAAATGCTTTGGCGGACAGGCTATGGAAAGTGAAATGGAAACCTTTCCGCAACCTTCTGTGCTATCTGGGTTTAAAACCGGGTGTTTTTAGAAGGAAACGACATGAATTGGACTCTTCCAACCTGGGTAGTCATTTACCCCACCCCTGTTATAACCTTCCCTTAAAGCGCACAGAAATGGGCTGTGGTTTGAATGTATAATTGTATCCCCCATCGCGCTTATCTCCTAAGTGATCTCAGAACCTCACCTCCCCTCCAAAGAAACCAACCGCCTCAGACCGGCCTTCGTCGGTGCTAAGGGGAAATTTTTAGACCGCCTCGCTCGGTGTCAGAGGGTTAAGTAGTTTTATATTTACCTAATGAATGACTAATAATATCTCTTCTTCAAATAGTTTTTTTTTATAATTGATGAGGTTTTGAGCTTGGAACTGTTGTATTCTCTGCAGTTACTTTTTGTGTGTGTGTGTGTTTTAATTCACTTTGTGACTTGTGATTTTGTATGCTTTTGTCATGCACTCTGTAAATGGAGTCATCTCTGTAGCGTGCTTTCTTTGAATAAATAAATAAATAAATAATATAAAAAAAATAATAAAATAGGTAAGTATTTTAACGAACTAATTTTAAAAAAGATTTAACTTCGAAATTTGTTTTTAAGTTTCGTTTTCTGTATTCCTTACTACATTTTATTCCAGCGGGAGTGTTCTCCCCTAAACTTTCTCGCATACTTCCCCAAAAAGGTGCCGTTTCTCCTTGCCCCGCGTGGCTAAAAAAATTCGAACTTGCTGTTATCCAGAATCCAATGACTACCAGAAGGTTTTTCATTATAGTGATTGTAAAATATCTATGTAAAGAATCAAATTCAAAGAGATGCGTACCGATTTTCCGCTCTTGCTGGTTCAAGGACAAACTGGTGTAATTCGCTCCACAGCTTTCGCGTGCACAGAAGATTGCTTCCAGTAAGCATGCGCGTGGAGATAACGGATTCTTTTTAGAAGTAAATTATACAGGCCGACAGACAGTCAACCCTTTGACGGATTTTACCCAAAATTTTATACGGACCTACATTCATGATGTTAAAACTGTGTACAAAATTTTATCCATCTAGCTACTCAAGTTTTTGAGTTATAGTGTTCGCATGACCGCGGACAGACAGACAGACTTTCCGTGGACGGATTTTGTCCAAAATTTGATAGAAACCTACAAATTATGTGTCAAGTTCACATACCAAATTTCACCCCTTTATCTCTAATAGTTTTCGAGTTATCGCGTTCACAGACACACAGACAGACATAATTCTAAAATTGTGTTTTCCGGACTCAGGGAGGTCTAAATCGTGTGGATTCGTCAAAATCTCGAGTTCGTATTTTTTGACGATTTCAATAATTTCTCTTTGTATACTTTGTATACGAGAAATTAAAAATTAGCATCAAAGTGACAGTGTAGTACAGAAATAAAATAATTTCCTTATTAATTAACGAGAAAGAAATGCTATAGTATAACTAATATATACAGAAGCGTAAGCGAATATTATTTATTAGTATAATTAAAAATTATTTAAAAACAAAATCCGTTTTTGTTTTGTTTTCAGCGAAAGAACAAAAACATTAACCTTGATGCTTGTACCACGATTAAAAAATTTTGCATTCATTGAAATCAAAATAGCTACATGTAATCGTATCCCGATTCATATTGTGTGCGTCAGAAAATATTTTATTACTTTTTTAATGTTAAAAAGCCGAGTTCAAGCTCTGATGTGTTAAGTAGTAACGGGAATTGTCAAGAGGAGAAAAAATTGATTAATTTAATCTAGTACATCTATATAAAGGTGGACTTCGATAATTTAAATTGGGAATATACTTATATTGTATGCATTACTAATATGATAGCTCCAGATCCTCCGGTAACGCTCTGACGTCACCAACAATAAAACTCGCGCCGTAGCACTACGAGACGTTAAACAACATTATTTCATTGTTAGTGAACCTAAATTTCATTAATTTTAAATTTAAAAGAGTAGTTGTCGTTCGAATTTCATATTTAATATCTCTAAAATAGTGAAATAGAATTTTCTATCGATTGATATAAAAGTTATCTCGCTATGATCAATAGTTCCCGAGAAATTTTAAATTATATTAATCCTATATTTCAAATTAATTTCCGTTTTTTAATAGAAAGTAGTAAATTGCGTCAGTGGTATATCAAGCGCGTGATATAGTTTGGACGCCAAATTGTATCTGAATGCAATCGTGGCGATGTTGTTTTCTCGCCAAGAATTAATTTAGCCACCAGTGACGTGAATCTACCATTCGTTCTCAACCGCCGCCAGTTCCCGTTAATTCCAGCTTACACGATGACTATCAACAAATCGCAGGGGCAAACTTTCGATCATGTTTGAATTTACCTCGATGAGCCTGTCTTTTCACATGTACAGCTCTATGTTGCACTTTCAAAGTCTAGTATTCCCAATCACGTTAAAATTTACACAAAGACATCTGAAGTACAAGGAAAATTATTAAACAACGAAAAATACTTCACACGGAATGTTGTCTACCAAGAGGGTTTTTGAATAAAGAAATATTTAAATAATATGTAAATAAAAAAATATTTCCTGCCATAAAACATATGTTTATTTTATTTGTCTTCAATCAATGTTAAACATTTCTCTCGCATATATATCTATTTAAACACGTCAAATTTGAAGGGAAATCTCTCGAATGAAGAGGCAATTTGCACCAGTCAAACCATGACGGGTGATTTTCTAATATATATATAATGTCATATACGCATTCTGTCTATGCCTATGTTTGTTTGTTGTCCTTTGAATTTTTTTACTTGTGTTTTTTAGGCTATTTTAGACTCTGTCATTTGGGATTTATCTGTGTCTGTTTATCTATTGTGTTATCTTCTGATTATTTTATAATCGTCAGATAAGTTTAACTGGTTGTTATCTCTTGTGTTTTCATTGTATTTCTCAAGCAATTTGTTAAATTTTCAACCTTTGTTGTGTTTCACCATTTTTTCGTTTTCTCTGTGTGACAAGGGGAAACATTTTTGTTTTTATAAGTGCTTTTATGAATAGTTAATATAAACTTTTCGCGAGACCAAGATTTGAACTGCGACCTTCTGTATTTTCACCGTCGACTTTTGAAACGCTTTAAACCGTTGGAGTGAGTTAGCCGACGTGGGTTTAAAAACATGTATCATCTTTCAACTTTTACTATTGACATAAATACGAGGAGAATACATGAAAGATCTTTTAATTGAATACAATTTTAATTTCTTGCAGCGAACATATATTTTCTATTTCTTGTGGTCTCAAAAGCGGGGCTAATTAGTAAATTAGATTCCCTATAAACATACTACATCAAAGGATCTGCAGTCAGAAATCTATTTAGGCACTCCGAAGCTTTGAACAGCATTTGATCTTCTGTGAGTTTGAGAATGTCTCGTTAAACACCGGATGGCATCGAATTTCAGTAGTGTGAATAATCAGGGTATTTCAGAGATGCAGTTTTGGTGAGCTCATTAAATTATATAAAGTGATTCCTCTTCGACTAAATATATCGTGCTAGTTTGCTCGACACGGCGTCTGTGCAGGTGTGTGTCGATATTGTCTGGTTTTTAGCGATATAAAATATCAAATTTAATTGAACTGCTGTTCTTTTACCAAATTTACATTTTCGATGAGAATAATTTTAAATTTCACACGCAAAGCTTGCAAAATTAGTTCTAAATTACTCTTGTTGAATTTGGATAAATTCTATAATTAATTCAGAAATGGCTAAGTAAGTTATGTTTAAAAAGCTTAAAAAATAATATTTTAAAGAACGTTTATATACAGGGCGTCCGAATCAAATGTAATAATTTGAACAGTCGATTTAAAAAATCTTTTAATGATGCGTTGGCGATATTAGGCAAAAATTGGCTGTTGAATTCTTAGATTTTGGCGACAGTTTTTATTTTTCGAGTATATATGAAAACTGAGGCTGTATGAGTACAAAATGCAGACTGTACAGAAACAGCCGCAGCGTGTTGCATTTGCTGCGGAGATGTTATCTAGCATCGAAAGTGAACACGATTTTCTAAACCGCATCATTTTTTCAGATGAAGTAACATTTCACACGAGCAACAAAGTGAATATAAGCACAACTGCAGAATTGGGGGCTCAGAAAATCCCCATGCAGTACAGGATGTGGAAAGAAAGTGTCCAAAAGTCGATGGATGGTGTGCTCTTTCACATGATACAATCATATGACCCGTTTTCTTTGCTGAGATTTTTGTGATGACAAACATTTACCTGGACATGTTGCAGAATTTACGCAACCACGGATATCTTCCAACAAGATGCTGGGGCTCGGATGTTCGAGCATTTTGCTGGAACTGGGCGACCGGCTGAATATCCTCAGGGTTACTAAAGGAGCCCACTTGAAAGTGCACTGATTTTTTAATAAAAACTTTGTGGGTATTGTTTTCGAATTTTACAATTTTCTTATGTATTTCAGCTTTCTGTTAAGTATAGCGACCTCTTCAAATTAGGGACATTTGATTTGGAAACCCTGTAATTTCAAACATGGAGTCTCAGTCAGTGAGTAATTTGTATCTAAATTTTCATGTATTACTGTAAATTATATTTTCAATAGTAACTCTTATGAAAAGTGAACACTACTTTTTAAAAGTAAGTATTGCACAACTTTCAAATGCTACAACACAGTCTTTTTCTTTGCCTTCATCGAGAAGTCATTCATAAATTGCTGAAGTGGATCTCTTAATAAACACCTCGTGGATACGTACAGTAAACTCTCGCTACAACGATATCCGATACAACGATAAATCCCTCTACAACAATAAAATTCTGTGGTTCCTGTGAATTTGCATAGAACATTATGTTAATCTCCCCTCACTATAACGATCTTCTGTACAGCAGTAAACACCTGTACAACAATGTTTTTTTTAAAAATCGCAACGCCGTTTTTTCCTTTGTAACAATATTTCATGAAGGATAAGCGAGCTGATAATGACGAAAATTCCAAAAATGGCGATGTTTCAGATGGCTGAAGAATGTGTTTTGAGACTTCAAAAGTCTTTAAGTCAGCTTGGAGAAAAAAAGGGGCAAAATGTCTGGAATTAACGTGAAGAAATATTTAACAGTGGATGATGATCTTAAGGTTTCTGAAGGAGTTACTGAAGAAGTTGGAAGAAGATGTCTTTGTCTGTGATTTCGCACAGAAATCGCAGACGAAACGGAAAATGATGATGAAGAGAATGATGATACAGATACATCACAATCTTTATCGACTTCAATCAGGGGTGGCGCCAATGGGAGGACCTCGAGGGCCAGGGATTCCAGTCGGGGATACTGTGCCACCCCCCAGTCGGGGAAAACTTTTGTGCATCATTCAGGCAATGGGGTATTCCACTAATAGATAAATAAAGAATTGGCGAAAATTTGACACCAATTTCACTACACTTTCACACCATACAGCAAGGCGCCCCCGTCGGGCAGATACTAGCGCCACTCCTGTCGGGCACATAATAGCGCCACTCCTGTCGGGTACATACTAGCGCCACTCCTGTCGGGCACATACTAGCGTCTTCAGTCCCTACGGGCTATTTTTTGAAGCCTTTCATCCACAAATTATGGTTATTTTCGTGCATTTGACTCTATACAAACCTTGTTAGTTGACTTAAGAGTTTAAAATGTGAATGAGCAAACGAAAATATTGGATTCTTTCGATAAATAAGTTTCTCAGATATGAGAACTATTTTATTGTATAGCTGAATTTTCAAATTATTGTAAGCTTTATCAAACATCACTATGGTGATGCTTTCTTTGCAAAATGTATACTGTTGTATTGTGTCCACATTAAAACAACCGAAATTTAACTTTTGTATATCGTAATTATATCGCCCTCGATATAACAATACATCCCTCTATAACAATATCTTTATTTGGCCCCAAAAGTATTGTTGTAACGAGATATTACTGTATATAACACTACTTGCATGCCTTGTTACCCACGAAAGGATAATATATTTCACGATATTATTTTCACAAAACTATAACAATAGATACTCAGTTATAAAATATTTAGAAATAGACATCGTTAAAATATATAAAATAATATTTTTAAGGTATCCGAACACGTTGAAAAGTCGATTTTCGCCAAAATTCCCATTTTTTTTAATTTTTGTTGGTTTGGATAGTTTATTAATTTACCTTTCTAAAACATATTTACTTTTGTCTGCACGTTTATTAGAAGATTAGATATTAATTGTTTTATAACAAACCGAAAACCGGAAATTGGCGTTTAAAAAACCGAAAGTTGTCATTTAAGGAACAGAAACCTGTCAAAAATTCTCTTAAACTGCATTTTTGCAAGTTGATATGATGTTAGTATATTTTTATGAATGTTTTTAAAGTTTAGATACTTAATTTAAGCGTGTGGCAAAACTAAAATATGATTTTTCTCAAAACTAGACTTTATGCATAATTTTCACACTTCAAACATGATAACTCAAGATATTATCATTCGATTGTTCTGAAATTTTGTGAACACTTTCTTCAAATGTTTCTCTAGTGAATGTACTAGAATAATGTTTATTGTAACAATATTTTTATAATTATGGTCTTTTATTTGAAAAATGACATAAAAAATTTGCTGAAAATCTTATAATGATTGTTTGATTGTTAGCTCTAAAATTTTTATTTATCCAAAGAATGATAAGATTCTAGTACAAGCACTAGTCCATGGTATGTAGTTTATTTTAGTAATAGTTTTATTTGAATTATTACAAAAGTTTGTCCTCTAGCATGTTTGAAGTTTTTGAAAATTTCCTCTGTAAAACAGCATAAATTTAGGATTTGAAAATTGACAATAATTTATACTTAAAAATAATACTCTATTATTAATCTCTATAAAGTTCAAATCCAAAAAAACATATTATAGTATTTCTATAAAACAATTTTTAAAAAAATTGCTCTGAACGTGTTCGGATACTTTAATAAAATAGCTGTCCTTTTGCCAAATTTACTTCTTCAATTAGTACAATGTTAGATTTCACGCACGAAGCTTGCACAATTAGCTATTATCTACTAATAGTATTAAGACTACACATTTTCATCTGCCACGTCTGTTTCTGCAGTTACTTAATGTGAAATAAAGCAAACCAGCGGGAGTGTTCTCCCCTAAACTTTCTCGTATACTTCCCCAAAAAGGTGCCGTTTCCCCTTCCCCCGCGTGGCTAAAAAAATAGAACCTACTGTTACCCAGAATTCAATGACTATCAGAAGGTTTTTCATTATAGTGTTTGAAAAATATTTAGGCAAAGAGACAAATTCAAAGAGATGCGTACCGATTTTCCGCTCTTATCCGACTCAAGGACAAACTGACGTAATTCGCTACTCCGTAATGAAATTCCTCTCCGCTCTTCCAGTACTCATGCGAGTGGAGACAACGGATTCTCTTCAAAAGTAAATTATACGGACCGACAGACAGTCAACCCTTTGACGGATTTAGCCCAAAATTTTATACGGACCTACATTCATGACGATAAAATTGTGTATAAAATTTTATCCATCTGGCTTTTCAAGTTTTTGAGTTATAGCGTTCGCATGACATCGAACATACATACAGACAGACTTCCCGCTGACGGATTTTGTCCAAAATTTGATAGAAACCTACAAATTATGTTTAAAGACAACATACCAAATTTCATCCCCGTAGCTCTAATAGTTTTCGAGTTATCGTGTCCACAGACAGACAGATATAATTCCAAAATTGTGTTTTTCGGACTCGGGGAGGTCTAAAACGTGGAGATTCGTCAAAATCTCGAGTTCGAATTTTTTGACGATTTCATTACTTTCTCTTTGTAAACTTCGTATACGAGAAAGTAAAAAGAATTCTTGAGAACTGATAACGAGTTTTGAAAGCTGTGAAATTTTCAGGGATGAATTCTCTTTTCCATAAATTCTTTTCTCCATCCAAAATCTAGAAAAAATAACCCACTGAATGAAGATGGAAAAAGAGTTCCCATCATCGCTCCACCTTTCGAAATAGAAGTTTGTCAATAATTCTTTCAAAGTCGGTGAAGTGCAAAACTTTTTCAGAAGACTTTCGAGTGCATCTTGGTAAAATGCTTCGGTTCCCACGATATCCAAAAACTTCGCCATCAAGGTCACTGAAGTATTATTTCTTGTTAGTATTTTATACAGTATACCGAAATTTTATTTTAGTAAGAGTTGCTAACGGCCGTTTAAAATGAGGCAACTTTCAAATAAATTTGTAAATTAAGGTATCCGCATACGTTCGAAAACCCATTTTTGACCGAAAATCATAATTTTTTTAATGTCTTATCTGAAAGCCTATTGTTTTTAGTTTTCAAAACAGTTTTTATTTTACATTTATGATGATCAGAAGTGAAATTAGAGACATTTTAGTAGAACTTGACCGTTGAAAATGGAGTGGTAAATAATACGATAAAGAAGCATTTTTCATTGTTTTTACTTAAGATATTTAAATTTTATTGTTTATCTTTGTTTTATACTATTTTACATGTACCAGGTATTATTTTGAAAGATTTTCAGTGTGAATTTCTTTGTTTTCTATGACATTGTTGCAAATTTAGGTAATTTTGAATCATTGCAGTATCTTGATTCTCCGTTAATGATTGAATTTTTGATAATAAACGTAGGAAAAGTACATAAATTGTACTTATGATCAATATAAATCATTAAAAGTATCTCTAAATCAACTAATAGGCATTATACAGTTATGTGACTGAAAAACAATATTAAAATGTATCGATGGCGGCTGAATGATAGAAAACGATAATGACACATAAGGCTCAAGAAAACGACTAAAAAAATTTCGAATCAGAAAATTTTTAAAAATGTGCTAAGCTTGCAAAAACTAAGGACTAGCCTACAAAACTGGGGAGTATTGAAGAAAAATTCTTTTTTCTTCTCATTGTAAATTAAAAACATAAACTTTAAACTCATTTTTCTCGAAATGTGATTTTTTGCAAAATTTTCATTTTTCAAACACGATAACTAAAATTCAACTTAAAATATCCGCCTCAAATTTGGCATACATATTATTTATTATATTGTCTAGGTAATGATCCAAAATATAAGTGAAATAATGCTCCATTAAAAAATTATGTATCTTTTAAGGTTTGAAAAAAGTCCAAATTCTTTAACAATTCATGATTTCACAGTAAAACTCTTATAATTTACATGTTTTTAGATACAGTGCAAAACTTTTGCTTCAGGACCTAGCCAATAGTTGAAGGATTATATATGCTAAAGGATTTATCATTCTGATCATTTCTTTTTGAACGAGGGTGTTTGAAAAAAGGTCAAATTTAGTGCAAAAAAATCTAAGTTTTTTCAAATTTTTAAAAATATATTTAATTCATTTAACTTTTTTCTATTATTTATTAGTTTTAACACAAATGTCATATAAAAATACAAAAATATTGCTTCAAATATCATTATTTAAAAAAAGGCCTCCGAACGTAGTCGGATACCTTAATAGCAAATAGTGATTGCAAGATAATGTTTTAGCCCCTTATTCGTCGTGCCCGTACGTCGCACGTGCACCAAAGTATTGCATTTTTAGATTTATAAACGAAAATTTAATCACTAATTAACTTAATAATTAGACAAAAAATACTTAGAATCCATAAACATCTAAAATATTCTATGCCTTCTGAGATGAATCAAAACGACAGCCCCGTTAAAAACAGAAGGGGTCATCTTATTAGATAACAAATTAAATAAATATGTTAAGGGGATTAAATATGTTAATATGTTAATTCAGGCCACAGGGGGCATAATTTTGATTTTGTAGTTTACCCTTGACAGAAAATTTGTCTATATTAGAACTCCTGTGGCGAGTGGTTCTTTGAAGAAGTTCGCCATTCGAGTTCTCTTCCATTTCTTCCATTTTGGTTGTATTTTCTTTTATTTTCTATTTTTTTTCTTTTGTGTGTTTTATTTATTTTAATTACTAGAGAATTTTTTGTTGTTTAATTCTATACTGATTTGTTGGTTAATTGTAGGAAAATTTTGTTGATGCAATCACTGGATGCTGCTGCATTGGGCACACAAGAAGGTGTTTTGTTATCGTTATTGTTTACTTCTTCTGTTTCTTCTATATATTTTTTCTTCTTTAATTTTTTTGTTTTTCTATTATTTGTATTTGTATTTTATTAGAAGTTGCTGCATATGCGCCATTCTGTATAATACAAGGAGTTTTAATTGGTTTTAATTAATTTTTAATATCTTTTGTTAAATTTTATTAATTGTAACTGTTATGTTAAGGGGATCACATTCTCTCTGTAAATTGCGTGATGGGAAAATTGTTTGAACCCTCTACAGGACAAAAAGTTATACCTAAAGCTTCCAAATTTGGCAAGCAGTTATTTCTTGGGTTAGTAAGTGTTCACTAAGAAAGGGTTTTCAAAATTTTAATGAGTTTCTAATTAATTAAAAATAAATCGAAATTTTAAAGTTTTTCCGCAATAACTCCGGAGGATATATTTGCATAAAACTAGTTTGACAACATATAAAAATTCAAAAAATTAAATTTTCGGTGACACCAATTTCATTTCAGTGCAATTTCTTCTCTAATTTTAATAAGATTTTTCAAAATTTGTTTATACATAATATGTAACAATATGTTTTATAATATGATATGTTTTAGTTTTTTCATCAAATCTTTCTACTCGAGTGTTTTGCATTTTAAAGAGATGAAAGATCGCTTTCTTTGGGTATTAATTCCAAAACCGGATTTTTATTTTCGCTTTTAGTGACATAATTACAATTGATGGCGCAATTTCATTTCAGTGCAATTTTTTCTTTAATTTTAATAATTTTTTTTCAAAATTGATTTTATGTAACATGTAACAATATGTTTTTATTGTTCTTTCATCAAATCTTTCACTGGAGTGCTTTTGCCACTGTTAAAGTTATGAAAGATCGCTTTCTTTGGGTATTAAATCCAAAGCAGGATTTTTATTTTCGCTTTTAGTGACATGATTGCAAGTGATGGTGCAATTTCATTTCAGTGGAATTTCTTCTCTAATTTTAATAATTTTTTTTAAAAATTGACTTTATATAACATGTAACAATATGTTTTTTATTGTTCTTTCATCAATCTTTACTGGTAGTTTTTTCTACTGTTAAAGTTATGATGGAGGATCGCTTTCTTTCGTATTAATCTAAAGCAGGATTTTATTTTCGCTTTTATGACATATTAATTGATGGCGGAATTTCTTCTCTAATTTTAATAATTTTTTTTAAAAATTGATTTTATATAACATGTAACAATATGTTTTTTATTGTTCTTTCATCAAATCTTTTACTCGAGTGCTTTTTCCACTGTTAAAGTTATGATGGAAGATCGCTTTCTTTGGGTATTAATTCCAAAGCAGGATTTTTATTTTCGCTTTTAGTGACATGATTACAATTGATGGCGCAATCAAGATAAGCGAAGACAAGACAAACGTATCAAGCGTGATACATTATCACGCTAGAACAGAAATTCCCAACATGTGGTACGCGAGCGACCAGTTAGGGGTACGCGAAAGTGATCTTGGCAATGGTGGAATAACACAAATCATAAGAATATTCTAGAATTTCATTTTATCATGTTGGTTTGAAAAATAAAAGTGAAATTTGTACAATTCCTAAGGCCTATTCACGAAATAAAATAAAAGTTGATTAATATCGAGCAATTGAGTAAATGTCAGCTCTCACCATAAATTAATGCGAAATTATTTCAATGATATTTTCATTTGTTTTGACGTTGAACTAATACTGTTTTAAGTAATATAATGTCAAAAATCAATCCTATAAATGCTATAAAGCTCATTAGAGTCATTAAGCTATCCTTAGCCCTGGGAATCATTAATAAAAAATTTGGGGGGCGAAGAGATGTTGGGGAGGGGTTTGACTGTAGGTACTCAAAAAATAAAAAACACTAATCAAGGGTTTATAAAGTGAAGAAATGTTAGGAGCCGCTGTACTACAATGTTTCGAAATAGAAATTCGAATTTCTGTCTTTTTTCCTTTTTTCGCAATAGTGAATAGATTTTTATTTACAACAGCGTTTCTCAACCTCTTAGCATTTGCGACACAATTTTCTTCGCCTCCCCCCGTCTCTCATCCAAAAACGATGTTTACAATAATAATTTATCTTGGTATTTTGATGCTAAAACTGGACTTTGACCTAAATTACAAACCTTGCAAATTACCAAGAAAAAATAAATTATTTAAATAAACTAATAATATAATAAAATAATATATTCTTTCAGATAAGCTCGCGACCCCTTTTAGTGTTATTACGACCCACAAATTCAGAATCGCTGATTGACAAAGATATTTCTGACGCATTGTAATGTTAAATAATGAAAATTTAATATCTATTATTTTTTATTTCATTTCATAGTATTTTGATAATCAGTCAACTAGAAAGCCATAAAAATATGAAAAGGCCTACAATTATATTTTTTTTCTATGGCGAAAAATGCAACAATATCCAAAAATTCACTCTTTGTATTTCTCGCCGCTGGCATCAGTGTTCATCTTGAAATCCTCTTACAAGTAGAATTTAAAGTTTCTCTAGCGCACGAATAAAACTCAGTTCTTTTGAAAACTGGGTCTCTTGGTCGGCTTGTGTTACCGTTTCTCGGCAACCGAAATATTCTCAATGGATGTTTGAAGGAAATCTCTTAAAAGGTATTTGAAATTCTCAACTAGAAAGCCATAAAATTATGAAAAGGCCTACAAGAATAAATTTTTCCATGGCGAAAAATGCAACAATATCTAAATATTCATGCTCTGCATTTATTGCCTCTGGCATCAATGTTCATCTTGAAATCCTCTTAGAGGTAGGATTTAGAGTTTCTCTAGCACACGAATAAAACTTAATTCCTTTGAAAACTGGGTCTCTTGGTCGGCTTGTGTTACCGTTTCTCGGTAACCGCAATATTCTCAATGGATGTTTGAAGGAAATCTCTTAAAAGGTATTTGGTACTCCAACCTAATGCAAGATGCTAATCTCCGAACAAGGAAGCCGTCTCATAAACACTTATTGCAGTAATTCTATGATGAAAAATCAGTTTGTTTGCGTTTTCATATTGAGTTTGACATTTTACCAACCCTAACAGTTTGTGCGCTGAATGTTGAATCTCTCTGCATAAGTTTATTTCTAGGATAAATCCATCGATTCCATATCTTTAATTAAGAGTTCGAGAAGAAGTCCTTGCAATGAGACACGAATACTCACATTTTTTATCATAACTTTTAGGCTCATTGATTGCCAGAATGTTGAATCTCTCTGCATAAGTTTATGTCTAGGATGATTCCATTCAATCAATATCTTTAATTAAGAGTTCGTTAAGTAGTCCTCGCAATATCCACATTTTTTTATCATATACAATGACCTCTCACTTGCATGCGCTCTCTTTTATGCGAGTTTTTTTTCGCGGTCCCGGCCAGGGATATAGGAAGACAATGATAACTCTTATTCATTTACTAAAAAAGTACCTCTCACTTATGCGCGTCGCAAAAATTTTTTTAGTTCAAAAAGATTTTTTTTCCGCAGAACAAAAACCCTTTTTGCTCTGTTTCTAGGAATGCATTCCCTCGCCCTTCCTCTATTGTTCAGATTCCAGGAACACATTCCTCTAACTTATGCACAAGGTGTACCTGGGGTTCTTGTGATTGACGTCAGTAAAAGTCGCATTTATACAGTAGCCAATTAGAGAGGTTAGTGCTGTACGCATCAAGTGACATTGATCGCTAACGAAAGAATCATCTTTGAAGTTTTGGTTAGATGGTTATGTTTTAAAATGGCGATAAAAAAACAAAATTGTCGCATTCATTTAAAATAGATGCTATTAAAAAAATTCGAGGAAAATCCTTGCACCTCGAAGAAAGCTTTAGAGGACCATTTTAATGTCCCAGAATCGACAATAAGAGAGATTTTAAAAAGTCGAAAGCACTTCTATTTTCTTTACGTTCTTAAAAAATAATTAACGGAAGTTCAACACGTATTTGCGTTTTGAAACTAATCTTATTTCCATTTTTCAGTAGTATATACATAGTATTAGTCAACAATATATGTACAGTGTATTGAATGTTTCACTTTTAAGCTCCCTTTTGTGGTTTTTCACTTATGCGAGTATTTTTCGCTGTCCCCTGTGGCCGCGCATAAGTGAGAGATCACTGTACTTATAAATGAATAACTTTGAAAGTCTATTTTATTTTGAGTCTTTAAATTTAAATTTACTCACAAATGAATGAATTCTGAATTTTAGTAAAGTTTTATTGATATTCCTAGCTTTATAATAATTTATTCCTTAAAATTCTGAAACTTTTATACTGTTTGATGTTAAAGGGGGACTTCTGCAAAATTGAAATTTGAATTTTTGAAGAAATTAAAAATTGTAACCTCTTTTGGTTGTCGTCAATAGGTTCATTTTCTACTGTGAAAGACATTAAAGAGGTTAATTGTTTACATCCCATTCTTTTTTCCTCCTTCTTTAAAGTTTTAGAAAGGTTAGAAATCCCCTTTTAAAATCAATCGATTGATATAAATATAATAAAAATAATAGAAAGGTCTAAAGGTTATCTCGCCACTAACGCAGCCGTTGATTTCTGAATAATTATCGAAGCGCAATGAACTTGATAACTTTCTGATGGATATACTATGGAACAAGTTGATAGCCATTTTTGAGATAAATGTGCTATATATTTGTAAATATTCAATGTATTGTACATGAAAAACTCTCATACATAAAGATTCTCAAAATTTGTTTCAATCATTTTCATAGATTATGAAAATAGTAGATTTTATATTTCAAACTTTTAGTCAAATTTCATAAATATATCATGCTGTTTGTATTTAGTTCAAACTGTACAAATCTTGCAGATATTCAATGCAGAAAACAGTTTCTAATTTGTTTAATTAAACTTTTATTTAATTAAAAAATAGAAAATGCTGAAAAGTTATCTTTGTGGGGGTTTTTTGTTGTTAATTGGACGGGAAACTTTTATTTCAATAATATAGATAAAAATAAAGCAAAACAAGACAAATAATATGCTATCAAAGCTATAGGGAAAAATTAGACTGCCAGTCATTTTTTTTATTGCAAAAACTATGAATTCTATTTTGTAAATTCTTTAACTGTAGCACTTCCCGAATTTTTTTGTTTTACTATTGAACATAAAATTGAGCTTCGTAAGTGATTTTAGATCCAAAATATAACAAACGCAAGACTCATCGGAAAAACCTATAAGTTGAATAAAATACGTCCAAGGCTCAAATATTTGTGACATCTATATATTTTTCTTTCCAATATTTGCTATGAACTCAAAAAAAATACTTCCCTTTGATTCATTGCATGATGTGTAGTCGTGATATAGTCATAAGCCCCGTGACAAATTTTCTCAAATCTAACTATAGAGAATCAGTACCTTGTGTCAATAGCTTCATCTTCCTGAAGTTATATCCCAACCAATAATAGTCAAATCCCAACTTAATAAAACCATAGCAGATCGGAGGAAAACACAATTTCTGCTACAATATTTTGAATACCTGCTTTTTCAAGGTTTTTCATGTTTGAGAAGAGGAAATTCCTTGTTGTTTTATGTTTCTATCCATTGCAAATCTAAACAGCCATTTCTTTATTTTCATTTAACTTTTTTAAATATTTTACTCGGCTTTTGTCGTTAAAGTCTCAAAAGACATAGATAAATGGTTTACTGTCTCGACTAGATTCAGATACTGAGTATGAAATCTGTAGGAACTATGTCTAAATTTCTGAAAGCATTTTATATACCAAAAAAGTTTTTACACAGGATGTGAGACTTTCGAAAATGATTTCTTTTCACAGTTTTTCCTTCGAAATGTGAATTTTAAAAGTGGGAATCAGATTAAAAGAAATTTTGTAAACTTGACAGCTCTTTGTTAGGAATAATATACAGTGACTTCTCACTTATACGCGCTCCCTTTTATGCGCGTTTTTCACTTATGCGTGTTTATTCATTTATGCGCCGCACTAAAAAAGTACCTCTCACTTATGCGCGTCGCAAAAATTTTCTTAGTTCAAAAAGATTTTTCCAGCAGAACAAAAACCCTTTTTGTTCTGCTTCTAGGAATGCATTCCCTGGCCCTTCCTCTATTCTTCAGATTCCAGGAACACATTCCTCTAACTTATACACAGGGGTGTACGAGGGGGTTCTTGTGATTGACGTCAGTGAGTCGCATTTATATAGCAGCCAATTAGAGAAGTTAGTATTTAATGTACCAAGTGGCATTGATCGCTAACGAAAGAACCATCTTTGGAGTTTTGGTTATGGTTAGATGGTTACGTTTTAAAATGTCGAAAAGAACGAAATTGTCGCTTTCGTTTAAAATGGATATTATTAAAAAATTCGCAGAAAATCCTTGCACCTCAAAAAAGTTTTAGCGGAGCATTTTAATATCCCATAATCGACAATGAGAGAGATTTTAAAAAATCGGAAGCATTTCCATTTTCTTTGTGTTCTTAAAAAATAATTAACGGAAGTTATACACGTATTTGCATTTTGAAACATCTTATTTACATTTTTTAGTACTATATGCATAGTATTCATTAACAATACATGTTCATTGTATTGCTGTTTCACTTTTAAGCTAACTTTTGTGGTTTTTCACTTATGCGCGTTTTTTTCGCTGTCCCCTGTGCCCGCGCATAAGCGAGAGATCACTGTATTTTAAGCTCATTGATTGCCAGAATGTTGAATCCCTCTGCATAAGTTTATCTCTAGGATGAATCCATCCAATCCATATCTTTAATTAAGAGTTCATTAAGCAGTCCTCGCAATATCCACATTTTTTATCATATATTTTAAGCTCATTGATTGCCAGAATGTTGAATCCCTCCGCATAAGTTTATCTCTAGGATGAAACCATCCAATTAATATCTTTAATTAAGAGTTCGCTAAGTAGTCATCGCAATATCCACATTTTTTATCATATATTTTAAGTTCATTGATTGCCAGAATGTTGAATCCCTCTGCATAAGTTTGTGCCTAGGATGAATCCATCCAATCCATATCTTTAATTAAGAGTTCGCTAAGTAGCCATCGCAATATCCACATTTTTTATCATATATTTTGAGCTCATTGATTGCCAGAATGTTGAATCTCTCTGCACAAGTTTATCTGTAGGATGAATCCATCCAATCCATATCTTTAATTAAGAGTTCGTTAAGTAGTCATCGCAATACCCACCTTTTTTATCATATCTTTTAAGCTCATTGATTGTCACCCAATAGGGCATTAATTTTTATCTCTCTAGAAACTAGATAAGAAATTGGGGAAATAAAATTCTAAAGGAACTGTGTCAAAATCGTTGGAATAAATCAAATAAGGCACGATGGACCAAACACCTAATAGATAGTTAGTAACCTTGGATTGATTATATGGTGATTACTACATAAATAAAATTTTGGCGGCTCATAGAGATTTTAGAATGTATCAGGCTAGATTCTTCGAAAAAATGTCTTTATGTTTATGCCTCCAAGAAACATGATCCATTCCATATCTAGGATGAATCCATCCATGACCTTTTATATCGGAAATTTGAATTAACATATTTATTATTAACCTTACAAACACTGTGATGCAATCTGCATTATTTCATTTTTGCTTTTTAAAAGAAAATTTCAATAATCTAAAATGATTTATTAGCTGCTTTCTCCTATTCAAAATCACACTTTTTCTCCCAATAATTTTTAATTCGACATTTATAACGTTTTTAATCAGTTAATTTTACTTAAAAAAATCAAAATCAAAATTATTCTTTATACGCTTTTATGGAACTGGACTTGTTTCTAAAGATTGTAATCGAATTTTCACTCACATGGTAGAGATTTGACATTTTATACATTTGCTAGTTCTTGACGATAAAGATCTCTTTCATTACGTTTACCACACCACAGACATGAAGAACAAACACATACACTTACATCACAAGCGTTACATCTACATCACTCTCACATCAAATTCCAAGTTCTATCTCATAATCGTAATTCTTTTCCGTTGCTAGGCAACGTTAGCAAAAGACAATATCGTTGCTAAACTATTTTTATTACTTTTAGAAAAGAATTAATGCCAAACGATATTTTTAATTAATTTCGTTTTCAGCCAAACGATATTTTAAGATTAATTTCTTTTACTACCAAACGATTTCTTTTAAATTAATTTCTTTTATAACCAAACGATTTTTTTAAATTAATTTCTTTTATGACCAAACGATTTTTAATCTAATTAATTTCTTTCTTTGAATATTTTAATAATTCTACAAATATATATTTTTTATTCGTTACGAATATCACAATACACTTTTATTGAACTTGACTTGTTTTATGTTTCTAAAGTTTGAAATCGAATTTTCACTTACATGGTAGAGATTTGAAATTTTGTACATTTGCTTGTTCTTGATGATAAAGATCTCTTTGATTACGTCTACCACAGCACAAACATGAAAAACAAATGCATACACTTACATCACAAACGTTACATCTACATCATCCTTACATCGAATTCCAAGTTGAATCTCATAATCATAATTCTTTTCCGTTGCTATGCAACGTTAGCAAAAGACAATATTGTTGCCAAACTATTTTTATTACTTTTAGAAAAGAATTAATGCCAAACGATATTTTTAATTAATTTCGTTTTCAGCCAAACTATATTTTAAAATTAATTTCTTTTATGACCAAGCGATTTTTTTAAAATTAATTTCTTTTATGACCAAACGTTGTTTTATCTAATTAATTTCTTTCTTTAAATATTTTAATATAATTCTACAAATATATATATTTTTATTCTTAACGAATATCGCAATACGCTTTTATTGAACTTGACTTGTTTCATGTTTCTAAAGATTGTAATCGAATTTTCACTCACTTGGTAGAAATTTGAAATGTTATACATTTGATGATAATATTTTATTTAATATTTTCAGAACTTAATTACCACTTAATCTATTAATATAGTTAACTTTTGATTTTCACTAGTGGCGCTACCTGGTGATGAATTTGAGAAAATACTGCTCCCAAGATTCATAATATTTATAAAAATTAAAGAATAATTTAAAAAATAGTTTAAATAAAAAATTTCTACTTTTAATAGACTTACTGGTCTAAAGATAGCTTTTAAAATAGAGATCAGGAAATGATTTTTTAATTTTCCAGACCTTTCCTAAAAGGTATTTGCAATGCTTTTTGTTTTTATAACGATTCGATTTTTCAACATATTTTTAGAAGTTTTGGTTTTTTATTTTTCATAGGAACATAAATAACTGAAAAACTTTATTCTTTCGTTTCTTTTTTTATATCATTCCACATATTGAAAATCATCTAATTGGAAGCTTCAGAAAAATATCTCCGACTTTTAAAAATACATGATATAGAAGAGAAAAAGAAAAGTTAAACTATTTTCTTTTTTCTTTCTCTCTCACTCGTAACCGAAAAGTATTGAAACTTACAGGTTCGTCTAAGATAAACTTACTACGTTTCTTTTGCTTACTTCTTTCTTGTAGATAAAGATATAGTTTAGCATAAACGTTTCATTATCTAAACAGTATATATTCTTTTCTAAGAAACTATTCATTGTTTTTCTTTCCATCAGCTCTAATTCATCTTTCTAGACTTGAGGTATTGAGAGAAATGAGTTCATCTTTTTCTGATGTTAGAAGCCGAAAAATAGCGGAGAACTTGTAGTAACGTAATCTGTGACTGAGTAAAGAATGCTATTGAAATGCCAAAAAACTGTATTCTTCGTCTTACGTTTTAAAGGATATAAAAGAAACGAAAATAAATTTAATTAATTAATTGTCCCTAATATTAACCTAATGTTACCAAAAATGATTTTTAAAGACTAATATAATTCTTTAAAAATCATTTTTAAAGAAGTTTATTGGTATTATAAATATTAGTTTTATAAATTAGGGAATATTCCAGGATGAAGATGAAACAATACAAAAATAAGCATTTTTTGGTGGGGGTGGACAGGAGCATATCAAACTGGATGAGAGTACTACACATTGACTGCTGTGATGTCTCCCCTCTTTCCCACGACGGCCAGAACGACCACCCCAGCCGAAGTCCCCGAGGGATCGACACAAGAGGAGCGTAAGTGGGTGATAAAACTGCCAACCTTACGGAAGCCTACAGGGGTCCAGCGGAGTGGTTTTGTTTTGGCAGACCACCCGCATGTAAGCCGACAAAAACCTCCTGTTAAGATTGACCATATCCAATCGACACCATGGAAGAAGGCACACGACTGCGGTTGGGTGATTTGTCCAGCTTGAGGACGAATCACCAAGAGGTAATTCATCTACCACTCACTTGGCCTTTGAAGGTAAGGTGTTTAAAAAGGGGGGAAAAAGATAAGAGATGAGGAGATGAAAAGTAAACAGGCAAAGAGCAATCGCCGTTGTGTTGATTTGAAGATCCGAAATTGGAACTGAGACAACGAACGGGCGTTTTGACGCCTTGTTAGCCGAAACACCAGGGCTGGAAGTGTCCCTGTGGTGGACCGTTGCATATTATCGAGCATTTGTCAACCTCGATATTTTACACCGACCATCGGTGTTTTCCATAAATCGCCCTGAGTTACATAGAATGCTGAACTCTCATAGTTCACCGAACTTTCACGACAGAGTTCGACTTCAGAGTATTCTCACCGTTAGTTACTTCGACGTAATCAAGTTACGTATTGTTCATTGAGTTGCGTGATTTATATCCGGGACTTGGTTTGCAATATGTATATACCAAATGTACATAAATTTGTAATATAGAAGATTAATCAAGATTTTCATTAAATTTAAAATGCTGAAATTCTGTGACTTCTTTAAGTCTGCTGATCCTTGATCAAACCCCGGTCCAATGGGCCACGACACCACACTGCTTAGTAAGCCCCATCCCCACTGTCAATGACTTGTGGTTTGTTGATTGAAGTATGTCTTAAGCCCTGTTCCCATCGTCAGAGGTGCGTCTCTTCTTGCTTGAAGTACGCATCACCTTCCCTTGTGCGACCGCAAAGAATCGTTGTTGCTGGAGGGTTTGTGATGTGGACCGAACGTTCTAGAGAAATTTCAGTAAATGCTAGGACATCAAAGGCCATCGAGTCTACAGACGGAGACCTCAGTACAGTTATTAGGGGCTGTTGTAGATTGCGTATGTGTCGTGGAAAAGACTTGTAACCATGATCAGTGGTTCGTAGTTCTACGTCTCTCGTCGGGTATTTATTACCGCTCGTAATTAGACAGCCGCACCGTCCCTACGACGCATACGCAATCAACAGTAGTCCATTGGAACTATACTGAAGTGTCCGTCCGTCGACTGAGTTCCTTTGAAACCCGAGGATTTACCGACATTTGTCCGGAACGTTCATCCTCCTCACAAGCCCTCGAGCAGCAACGATTTTTTGCGGTCCCACGACGGGAGATGATGCGTACTTCAAGCAAGGAAAGTCAAAACACTGATCGTGGGAACAGGCCTTTACATCTTGTCATGGGAACGCAGAGACTCATCGTTACTCGAGAAGAATTGCGATGGCTCGACCATTCATCAAAGCTCGGACATCAAAGGCCAGTGAATAAACGGACTCAGGGATCAGTGCGGTTCCAAGGTTTCTGTTGTAGAATCTGTACTTGTCTTGGGAACGGTTCGACTGGTAGGACTTCGAATGGCAGCCAATTCCCAAGTATGCCTTTGATCAATACTGTTACAAACATGGAAAGTCGCTTCCCAGCAATGCAAGTCTTATGGTTGGGAAGAGAGTTTTATAAGGTTAAGCATGGAGTGACCTCAGCGACTCTTATGGCACCCATGACCTTGGCGACCATTTTGGCGATTTGGCGACAAATAGATGATTCTAGAAAATGCAACCCTTTTCTCGATATTTCTACTAGGAAAGGGAATACACGAGAAAACACCATGTGACGTCAGGGCCTGTCGGAGAGAATATTTAAGGACGGCACCTAGTTCAGAAGAGCGTCTTTGATCGACTGGTTACTTCGCTTTGAAACGCGAACGTCTTCGGAGTTCTATCCGCTGTGTGAGCTAATCAGCTGGTGAGCTGAGCTGTTATTGTCGTTACTAGTTATTTGCTGACTGTTTGTGTTGTTAGATATCAAAGTGCTGAACTGTCATTACCTGTGAATTGTTGTCTATTTACATTAGTAATCTGTGCAAGGACTATTGTTTTCTGTACCTGCGTTACATGTTTTCCTGCATATTTGTAAATAAACCTTCATTTTCCATTATCCTGCGTGTTGGACTGTTTACACCATACACCACAGAGAGACCTTTTGCTACAATACATACCGAACCAAGCCACAGACAGTGAGAATAAAGCTCACTCACGGTTAATGGTCACCCAAGACTGCCAAAATACACTAACAGCTTTGGGGTCTGGACAGGATCAGATTGTCCAGCAGCTCTTGTGGGATGCTTTGCCAATCTAGGGTAACTTCCAGCTTAAGAAGTGTTGTGGAAGACATTAGAAGTTTCAAGCAGACAGCCTTTCAGTGCATAATCGAACGACCTTCTTTAACTTTTCGTATCTTTTCTAATGTTCTTGTTTAATAAAAAAATCAAATCTTCGTTTTATTTATCGCTTCATATTCATTTTGAAATATCCCAGATTTTTGAGAATAGTAGATTAATTATCGATAGCCAGGTGATAAGTTAGGTCCTCCATAGTTGCTTTCTCGGTCTCATAGTTAATAAATTTTCTCTTATTCAAATCTTATCCACACATATATGAGGCATGTTAGTTTTCATGATCGCAATTGTTGTAATTAATTACATCTTTTTCCATTCCTATTTCGTTATATCTCCTTTTAAATTCGCATTCATTTTCACTATCTTTTTCTTTCTCTCTCCTTTCTTTTCTGTTTTTTCCTTCCACTTTTGATTAGATTGGGCATGTATAGTGATTTCTCGTTACTTATGCAGTTTTTTTGTATGTTATCTTCCATTATATTAATTAAAAGTAGTAACATTATTTTAAAGAATGTTTTTCAACCCTTAAATTTATATATTACTTTTATAGTACACACTGAGGTTGTCCTTGGAAACAAGAATTCAACAACATGAAAAAAAATAAGAAAGAAAGAAATGCCTACAATTGACGAAAAATTTTGAAGAAAATCAAAATCAAATATACACATTATTGATTTTCCCGCTTAGATTTCTTCCCAATAATGGCATTTGAACGGTAGTAAAACAGTACGAGTCGGTAATCCAATTAAATATTAAAAAAATTACGTGAAAATTATTATGAAAAAAAGCCCAGAATGACACATACAGAATTTCCTTTATAAGTTTAGATTTATCATTGGATTTTTTTTTTGATATTACTTGTTCTTTTCATAACGAAATGAACTTAATTTTTTAAAAGCATACTTTCACACTCTTTATTATAATCATTTGAGGTAAGTATGCATAATATTTATGTATAATAAAAAAAAAAAAATATGTATTGTAAAATGTGCTTATTTCAGCATTTATATTTCCTAATTTCCGATTTCAGGTCAGAACGTTCCGGTATTATTTGTTTTACGACTGAATCCAAGAAATGATTTTCAATTATTCAGAAACGTACGCAGGGAATAAATCATGGTGTTTTTCCGCCAGATGGCGTAGTTAGGGACAAACCGTGACCTTCAGTATAAACAGGTTTATCTCTCAGTCAGAAACGCGTGGTTCTTCATTCACGGTCATCTGAGAAATCTCTGATGCCATCAAAAGTAAACTAATTTAAAATCGGAGAAATAAAATATTTTACCTGTTATTATTTTATATCAGAGAAAAATAATTGATTAACTACGTAAAGAATTTGAAAATGATACCTTATTAAACGTGGATGCAAGAGTTTTAAGAATCGATAAAATTTTTTTGAAAGTGACTATTTTTAATCTCTTCTCAAAATTCAGTAAAATACGTTCGGAACATTCATTAGAACTGACATCGTTTGCTCTTTTTGATGGTGCATCTATTTTTTTTTTTCTGTAATTATCCGAAACCATGCTATTAGAAATTATGAAAAATCATCGAAAACTGTTAAAAAATAATTAAATAAAAAAAACCGAACCATCCGATCCATCTACTCGTCAAACTCATGACTTAAATGCGATAGATTCGTCGAAATCACACACACAGACACGCCAAAACACTTCCTTCATAATATAGATTCATTCATTTTAATTACCTTCAGAAAAATTTCATTTAATTGAAAATAACCAGTTTTCATTACAACTGTTTTGTAAGACGAAAGAGCTGTATTTAGAGACGAAGATGTTCACATTTTTTGATTCTCCAATTAGTTATTCGTACTACAAATCTACGATATCTTTTTAAAAAAATTCATTTCCAAAGTTTATAAAATCTTTGAAGGATATTCAACTTTTTAAAGGTTTGTAAAGAAATGTTCCTTAAATGTGATCGCAATGCATAGAATTTATCAGCGATCGATTAACTGAAGAATGTTTTTTTTGATTGATAAATACAATCTCAGTGCATTTTTATTTTATAGATTCTGAATAAAATTTTTCAAAATATTATCTCTTTCTTGCTTTAGGTTCATGATGATAATTAGTTAAGAAAATAGGTTAGTTTAATTTAGAAAGTTTAAATCTTGTTTTAACAGCAAAATGATGGTGGTTTGGATCCATTTCTGAGATTTTTTGATGAAAACGTCGGGATAAACTCATAAACAGTATTTTCAGATTAAATTTAATTAGAATATCTTTCTATACAATATTTACACAGTAGTATAATGCTACAGAATAGATAAATACAAGCTACTACAGACCTTGCCATGCCACAAACTTGTGATTATCTATTCTGTAATCAATCTCACTCTTTTGAATATTGTATTAAGAGAAACTGTACGTTTTTTATTATAACAGCAATTTTCTTTCAATTGCTCAAATGCAGAATATTTGACAATCAAACGGATATAAACCCCACAAATGAGATCATATATGTAAGAATTTATCGCATAGTATTTGGTTTGCCTGACGTCATCGCCTGAGTGTAGGCGCATGCGCAGATTGTTATGAATTGCTTTTGTAACGTTATGAAGTGTAGCGTGGAAACGCGTTTGTTGAGGTTATTCTGATGTCATTTAAAGAGTGAGAATTAGTAGGAACCAGAGATCATAAAATATTTTATTAGAAATATAGGTAAAAATTGGTATAAAGTGAAACTTCAAACTCAGTTTTTTCATATTATTACACGCATAGTTTTCATCTTCGAATTAACGAAACTTGAGTTACTTCAATACGTAAAAGAAACATTGTATTGAAATTCAATTCAAAAATTTGAATATTACGGAAATGAACATTTGTAGTAATAGTGTTTTACTGCGCATACGAAATGTTTCTATATACTGCACAGATGGCGCCATCAGTACTTTTAAATAAAACATAGACAGTAGTCGGGTCTGCCATGGAGTTTCGTGAAAACGGAATAAATCAAAAACAGCTGTACTAAATGTAATTTAATTATTAATCTTTAATAAATATTATTAATGGTTACAGAATGGATAAATTCAAAGTTCATCGTGATAGCAGTGGTCTTGGCAGTTTTGTGATTTCCATCTTATTCTAACCATACTACCTGTAAATATTGTTACTAAAGATGTGATTATTAAATCTTATATCAATACGAAACACTTGTTTCTAATTTTATCCGAAGTTTTCACGAAAATCTCGCGGACCCGAAGTGAGCCTTTCTTATGTTTTATTTCTGCTTTCTATCCTTTCTTCTCTGCTGCGCACGTTCGCACACCGCCCAGCATAAAGTTAAATTAAACTCAAACACACGCACGGGTCAATTTGGAGCCAAATCCACTAGTAAAATGAGATACCCTGCTTTACCCTGGTTTCTGCTGATCTTTTCTTCTGCTTCCCCTAGCTCCCATGGTACAGGAAGTAACAGGTGCAAGTTTTTAGAACTCCTAGAATTTCTTAACAAAACAGTGAGTTTTAGTCGGGCACATGCTGTGTCTCCATGAAGGCAGAAGCGAGGAAGAGAGGCAAGGTTTTAGAAATTCTCAGAATTTCTAAAAAGAGGAAAGTCTAGAGTCAAAAAACCCCATGCTGTCTCCCCATGAAGGACACAGGGCACAGTGCATTTTTAGAAATCCCAGAATTTTTTTTAACAAGGAAACTGGGACAGACCCATGAAGGTACAGGAAGTAATAGGCAAGTTTTAGAAATTCATACTCTTACCAAAGAGTGAGTCTGGGGTCAAAAACCCCATGAAGGTACAGGAAGTAACAGGTGCAAGTTTTAGAAATTCATAATTTTTTTAAAAGAGAGTGTCTGGGGTCAAAAGACTACCCATGCAGTGTCTCATGAGTACATGAAGTAATATGCAAGTTTTAGAATTCCATACTCTTAACAAGAGTTCTGGTCAAAGACCATCGTATTTCCATGAAGGCAGGTAACAGGTCAAGTTTTGTAGAAATTCCGCTAACCTTCTTAACAAAGAAAATGGGGTCAAAGACTATGCGCAGTTGGATTGGGTTAATGAAATACTTCATGGCATATCTTTGATGGTGAAATTTTGATGTAATTATACCTTAATTTTCATCCTTTGAAAATTTATGGATTGGAAGCATATAAAGTGAAGTAATTTGGAACTTTCAAGAACAATCCTATGGCTAGCGACAGTGACTCTCCTAAGGTATCTTCACCGCGTGCGCTTGACTTAGAACCCCTTTAACCCTCCTTTAAACGACAGTGAGAAAATAAAAATTTAAAAATTAATTAATGTTATGATTTGTTCATATCAAAAGGTTTTCAAGCTGCACACCTCTGTCAGATTGAAGATGGCCCACAGGCTGGGTCACTCATCATAATGTAAGAGATATTACATTGCTCATAATACTCAATTTTATTTTTTCTCGAATGAAATTAAGAGAGAATTTGAACTTTACGAAATAAATGACAAAGATTCCTACTGCTATTTCTTTCCTTCATATTTTCCAGACCCGTCTTTCAGAATTGAGCCTTGGCAATTTGCAAAATCTGAATTTTTCATAATTACATTGTATTTTAAACCATGATTTCCTTTTCTAGAGTTTTAAAATCATATTTAAGAAATAAGTTAAATAGATGTTCAAGTTAAGACAAACTTTCTTGAATTCATGATATAAACATATAAAGAAATCTAATGGATTGCTATATACGAAAGACATTAGATAGAATTTGTTCCTTTACAGTGTTAACGTTGAATAAACATAGCGAAAGCTCTGTTAAAAAATCAACTTCAAATAGAAAATCAAAACCTGCTATAATAAGGAAATCAAAATATATAAAAAGAAAATCATATAGAATAAAGATTTATTTTCTCTACCCAGAGGTGTTATTTTTCTTTAAAAAAAATTCGGTCGGATAGAAATTATGGATAATGATAACATTCAAAACCACTTGCGAAAGAGAAATATTTATAAACTTAAGTGTCATCGTTATATGCTATATTTAAAGAACCCTGTATGAGCTCGGAATATATGCTAAATCAACTCCTTGGAAAAATAGTACAAAAGTGATTATTAATGTAAATCAGAAATAAAAATTCGAAATCATACTAAGATTCAAACTTTTATTTCTATAGCGTTCTATGGTTTCTTGCTTTAAAAAAGACAACCAACTAAGCTGCAGTGTGGATTAGATAACATTGCAAACCACTGGGCAGAGAAGATTGTATAAATCTTATGTCATCCGTAATATACTGTATCGATTTAAGAAGACTCCATGCGCGTAAGAGCTAGAATATATTTTGCACTACAATTAACTACGAAATATGCTTAACAGTGATCTATTAATGAAATAGTAAAGAAACTGAAAAATCAACGGATTGAGATTCAACTTCATTTCATGATACCCATGCTGTCTTCTTCATTTTAAAAAAAGACAACTAACCCATCTATATGTGTGATTAGATAACATTACAAACCACTCGGAGCAGAGAATTATTTAATCAAACTTATCATCCAATATATACTCATATTTAAGAACTCCATGCCGCAAGTAAAGAATATATTTTTGCGCTAAATTCAATCTTTGAAATTGTACTTACAGTGATTATTAATTTAAATCAGAAATAAAAACGCAAATCAGCACTGAATTCAAAATTTGGCTTTCTTAGTGCCTATGGTTTCTTCCTTTTATTTAAAAAAAGAACAGTTAACTCATCCAGTGATGTGATTAGATAACATTAGCAAATCACTGCGCACCAGAAGAAATAATTATAAACTTCTCCGTTAATATATGCATATTAATGAACTCCATGCCGCGAAGCAAGTACTATCCTTTGCGAAATTAATCTCTGAAATAAAGTACAAGTGATTATTAGATAGAAATAAAGAAATCGAAAATCATGCTGAATTCAAAGCCAGCACATTTTACGCTCAATTAATTCTGGAAAATATTGTCAACAGGTGGCTAATAATAAAATAACGTAAGAAATGGAAAAATCTGTAAGATAATTCAAGAATTATTTTCTATCCATCTCACTATTTCTGCCTTTTATATAAAAAAATAACAGTAAATCAACTAATGTGATATAGGTAATACTCTATCCATTTTGCATTAAGAGGAATATTTATAAAATTATGCAACCATTATATATAACCATAATTCTAAAGACTCATATAATACAGAAACCAGCACCATTTTACGTCAAGTGTCATTTGAGAAGTCTCTCGTCAACAGTAACTAAAGAGATGGAAGATCAAAGATTTCAAAATTATATTTACTTGAGTTAAAATATAAATATCATTAATAACTTATTGAACACGCTAAGACCAAACTAATGATTCTGAGATAGAAATACATCCTGCAATAATACCATAGAATCATTGAAAGACAAATGGAATAATTTGGAAAAGTGCTTGTGGCGCTGCAGATGTAACCTGAAGCCAAAAGCAGTGATTAAATTGTCCAGTCATGAATCTTCCTCCTAATATAAAGCCATGGAACTATAGTATTTTATGTAATCCTCTTTAATGCTGATAATGTATGGCGGCCGAATACTGGAATACAGGACAATATAGGGGAAAGTGGATACGACGGGATTAAGGCCTATTGGAGCTGGGGACTATCTGGATATAAAGCTTGTCAAATTTTACCAAAAAATATCTTCTTATTTATCAGGAGTCTAAAATATCTTCTGGAAAAGTCACATTTTCATTAAAAGGGGTAAAAGGGAAAGTGGGGTAAGATTGATAACAAGGCCTGTTGAGCCAAACTATTCGGACATAAAGCTTGTCAAATTTTACTAAAAATATTCTTTTTATTTATCGGAGCTTCAAAATATCTTTCTGGAAGAGTCACATTTTCATTAAAAGAGTAAAGGAAAGTGGGTAAGATTTGGATACCTTAGGCCCGCTAACTATTCGACATAAAGCTTCTTGTCAAATTTTACTAAAATATTCTCTTTATTTATCAGAATTCAAAATATCTTTCTGGAAAGTCAAGTATTTTCTAATAAAAGGGTAAAGGAAAGTGGGTAACGATTTATTACCTTAGGCCTGTTGAGCTAAACTATTCGACATATAAGTCCACACCTTACTAAAAATACTTTATTTATTTGAATCTAAAAAATATCTTTCTGGAGAAGTCACATTTTCATTAAAAAGGGTAAAGGGAAAGGGGTAAGCAGGGATACCTAAGGCCTGCTGAGTTAAACTATTCATATAAAGCTTGTCAAATTTAAATACTAAAATATTCTTTATTTAACAGAGTTAAATATATCTTTCAGGAAAAGTCACATTTTAATTACTTTTACTAATGATTTTGTAGAGAAATAGCATCCCATTTACCCCAACTAGTGGAGTATAAAACTGATACAAGTTAACCTCCTATGGGAAATTAGGAAAAGAGATTTTCAGTGAAAATAGCATGTTTTTTTATTTCATGTGGACACTTAAGAATAAAGCAATTTTCTAAGATTTAACACACTGCATAATATTTGACAATTTAAGAATAAAGACAGTTTTTTTGCTAGATTTATCAATAGTTACAATAGTTAACAACTAGAATATGATAATGCTTAAAGATATACAATATTAAAGTAATTGGACAATTTCAGAATAAAGACATTATCATAAAGTAATAAGTAAAGTAAGAATAGTAATAATTCACTATACGTAGTTGTACTTATTCTCTACTCTCTGTGATTTAGTGGACTATCTAGGCTTTTTTTATACTACTTGCTGCAGTATTGGTTCTTCAACTCTTCTCTTTTGATTTGCTTTGTTTTCGTGGTTTTATTTTCCCTGTTTTTTTGAGTCACCACAAAACTTTCTTTCTTAATAGCATTTTTTTTAACTTCTCTTTTTTAATTCTATCTGTTGAAAATGCTTCCACTCAGATCATTTGACTTAAAAGAATCAAATAGGAATGCCCCTCACTGAAACTACAAAATGATCTCAAAACCGAAGAAAATCCTCTTCGGTCAGACTCTCAAGCTTCCCCAATTACCCGTTTTACCCCACAAGAAAGTATCCTGTTTACCCCGAATGCGAGGTCACAGTAAGAAATTCAGTAAGATACAACGCCAATTATTAGTAACCTTATCTTTGATAGTAGGGTATAAATCCTCAGTAAATGCTATAATAAGCTGGACTAAAATGGGTTTTAAAAAGTGTAATGATTTTTATGTAAGGATAGTTTAAAAAATCATACTAACATTGGAGAGGTGATGCCTAATAAAAATAAACCTCTATGGCTGAAGAAGGATCTGTCCAAAAATGCGAAACTATGACTCATCCTTTTTTCCTAGTGGGGAATAATTCAGTATGTTGTCCACTAGAAAAAGAATAAAACGCCAAAATCAAAGTATCCCGTTTTGCCCCACTATCTGTGTTCGAGTCGCTTATCGTTCCCCTTATCTCACTCCTAGTTACTATTCCCTGCCGTTTTGCTACTCGCAACCTTCACTTATCTACGTTTCCCACTATCCGTTCACACTATCCAGTTATTTACTATATCCCGTTTACTTACTATTATCCCGTTTTACCTCATATCCCTATTCTACCATTCCGTTGTATATCTGTTTACACTATATCCTTTTATCCTGCACTATCCATCTTATCTTATATCGTTTACTATATCCCGTTTACTCCCATTTCCGTTTACCTTCACTATCTCGTTTTTACTCACTATCGTTTTACTCTACTATCTATACAATCCTTTATACTATCCTCATTATTATACCGTTACTCTATCTCTTGTTCCTATTCTGTTTACTTTTATCTTGTTTTACTTCATTACTTCGTTCTTATCATTATTACCACTACAACCTGTTACTACTTTCTTTTATGTAATTCTTTTCAAATTTAAACCTACTTTTCTACAATGAAGCCTTCATGCATTCATAGTGAGAGGTATAAGAGAATTTCAAAACTTGTCTTTTCAAAAATTAAGTCAGTTCCAATAAGTGTTTTCTGAAATCGCGCCTTTAAATTTGCAGCCATTCAGAACCAAACCAGTAAATCACACGTTTTTCTGTTCCGAGGGTATTCTTTTACGGTTTAATGATAGCAGCATATGCACACAATTCAGACAATGCACCAAATTAGCAGTTAAAGGTTATAAAGGTTATATCGTAGCACGCATCAGCTACCAAGTAGACTCAGCTGCAGTGAGATCAACTACAATAGATCAGCTGCAGTCAACTGTCTAGGTCATATCAGCTACAGTAGATCTCGACTAGACGCTTTGTCTTCATCAAGAAGAAGGTGTTGAATGTCTACATTATGACAACGAGAGCCCAGCAGCCGATGATGCGTGATGCTGATAAGTAGGGCTGCTTACAAGTCCGGGTACCACTTGAGGAGCACCACGAGTACGCGGATGAGAAGCCACTGGATAAGTGAACTGGGTCTCAAACCCTGATGGGTACAATAATGGCTTGCGTTTCCACCGCTGTGATGCCTCCTGGGACGAGTCGGACTCGTATGGTTAGGGCTTATAGGGATTCCGGCTTGCACTTAAGCTGTCGCGGCAACTGTCACTAAGGGACATTCATATCTTCTAAAATGGAAATTTTGGAACACGAACAGGAAAAACATCTGTCAAGGTCGTAAACGATGAAAAAAACAGCATAGCGGCTTTGAAAAGTCAGATTTCCAACCAAACAAACTCCGGCAGTTCGTGCGCCGAATCTTGGTGGGATTTCGAGGGTAGTTGGCACTTCAAACGGATTTGACTAGATTGAGACCTGCTGCTGAGGGCAAATCTGAAATCCGCGGAGAGGGGAAGAAAAGGGATCAAAGAAGCCAGAGGGGAAGAAAATCGCTTTCCCTACCGCTGCGCCTTTGAACTTAGAGAATGGACGACTGATTTTTCGACTTGAATGGGTGAAAAAAACAGTCTTTTACCAAATGGATGGAATGGAATAAGATGAATTGCCGGATTTCGATGCAATGGACGATTTCGTTAGGTCAGGTGATCTTTGATATGACATTTCCGGATCCACATGGCTGGCAGTTCGATTACAAGATCACGTCCACGCAGGTAAGCATCTTAAAATGTCTGGTTTAGGCCAGTGAAAGAGGCGAAAGAGAAGAAATTGTAAAAGATTCATTGTCTAAAAATCAAAATTGTTCGCCCAATAGCAGCAGTTGTCAAGGCAATGCCTCTTAATTCAATGTTCCGTCTGGTCTCTCTCTAATATAAAAAAAACTTCCCCATGCGTCTGCCTGGAGATCAGCTCCAACTCAGAATGTTCTGATGATGGTCCATTTGGACAGCTCAAGAAATCTACCCGTAGAAGGTAGAACATTGAAAATCAAACGAAATTGCGTTTTCCATAAGCAGAATTCAACTAAAAGTGTTAAGACTGTCAAATTATCACATGCGAAACGTATCTAACGGAAGAAATAGAAAAATGAAGATAAGAAATAGGATGAACCTCTTTATCCGGTCCCAGCTAAAAACTGGAAATTAAAAGTTATATTTATTCTTTTTTCATAAATGTAATTTTGATTTACCAAAATTATTAAAGTTTATCTTTTGTATTCTGATGTCTTAATTTTATTCACTTTCTCAAACTTGTGCTAGTGATAAAAGAGGGTCCTTGTTAGGCAGCTTTTAGAACTCTTATATAGAACTATGATAAACCGGATCTGATCCTATATTTTTTTCTACATGCTCACCTCCTACAAATATTGTCACTAACCTTCCCTATCAAACGTAATCTCTTTGATTCCTTTCTTGTTGAATTAAAACTTCTGCCTTAGCCTTTTTATCTTGTAATATATATTTGAAATAGTTTTGAAGAGAAAAACTTATTATAAGCAATTATTTTTACGAAGTTTTTTTCGTTTTAACCATCGAACGTAATCTCCTTTCATTCCTTTCTTGTTGAATTAAAACTTTCAATTCTAGCTCTTATTATCTTGTAACAGTACGGTTTGAAAAGAAAAAAACTATTATAAACAATTATTGTTACGAACTTTTAATTTGTTCCCCATCGAACGGAATTTCATTTCATCCCTTTCTCAAGAATTAAACTTCAATTCTAGTTCTTTATTATCTCGTAATAGTATGGCTTGAAAGAAGTTTGGAAGGAGAAAACTTATTATAAACAATTATTGTTACGAAGCTTTTAATTTGTTTCCCATCGAACGGAATTTCATTTCATCCCTTTCTCGTTGAATTAAAACTTTCAATTCTAGTTCTTTATTATCTCGTAATAGTATGGCTTGAAAGAAGTTTGGAAGGAGAAAACTTATTATAAACAATTATTGTTACGAAGCTTTTAATTAGTTTCCCATCGAACGGAATTTCATTTCATCCCTTTCTCGTTGAATTAAAACTTTCAATTCTAGTTCTTTATTATCTCGTAATAGTATGGCTTGAAAGAAGCTATTGAGAAAACTTTACTACGAACACTATTGTTACAGCTTTTTAATTTGTTCATCGAACGGAATTTCATTTCATCCCTCTTTCTGAATTAAAACTTCTCAATTCCTAGCTTTTTATTATTCCGTAATAGTATGGTCTTGAAAGAAGCTTGGAAGGAGAAAACTTATTATAAACAATTATTGTTACGACTTTTAATTTGTTCCCCATCGAACGGAATTTCATTTCATCCTTTCTGTTGAATTAAAACTAATTCTAGTTCTATTATCCTGTAATAGTATGGTCTTGCAAGAAGTTTAAAGGAGAAAACATTATAAACAATTATTGTTACAGAAGCTTTTAATTTGTTCCCCATCGAACGGAATTCTATTCATCCCTTTCTTGTGAATTAAAACTTTCACCCTAGTTCTATTATCTCGTAAATAGTATGGCTTTGCAGAAGTTTGGAAGGAGAAAACTATTATAAAACAATTATTGTTATGAAGGTTTTAATTTGTTCCCAATCGAACGTAATCTCCTTTGCCTCCTTTCTGTTGTGAATTAAAACTTTCAATTCTGCTCTTTATTATCTTGTAATAGTATTTTTGAAAGAAGTCTGGAAAGAAAAAACTTATTATAACAATTATTTTACGAAGTCTTTAATTTGTTAACCATCAACGTAATCTCCTTTCATTCTTCTTCTTGCTGGAATTAAAACTTTCAATTCTAGCTCTTTATTATCTTGTAGCAGTACGGTTTGAAAAAGAAAATCTTATTATTAAACAATTATTGTTACGATAGTTTAATTTGTTCCCCATCGAACGTAATTTCAGTTCATTCCTTTCTTGTTGAACTAGAACTTCAGTTCTAGCCTTTTATCATCTTTAATAGGTATGGTTTGAAAGAAGTTTGGAAAGAGAAAACTTATTATAAGCAATTATTTTTACGAAGCTTTTCGTTTGTTTACCATCGAACGTAATCTCCTTTCATTCCTTTCTTGTTGAATTAAAACTTTCAATTCTAGCTCTTTATTATCTTGTAACAGTACGGTTTGAAAAGAAAAAACTTATTATAAACAATTATTGTTACGAAGCTTTTAATTTGTTCCCCATCGAACGTAATTTCATTTCATTCCTTTCTTGTTGAATTAAAACTTTCAGTTCTAGCTCTTTATTATCTTGTAATAGTATGGTTTGAAAGAAGTTTGGAAGGAGAAAACTTATTGTAAACACACAATTATTGTTACGAAGCTTTTAATTTGTTTCCCTGACATGCTAATCTTATTGCAGGAAAGATGACGAATTCTACAGATGCTTTTCTGCAATAGTCCCTATCCGACTATACGATTGGTATATGTTGTCCCAGGAGATTTCTAGGAAACGGGAAAAGTAAAAACTTTAAACTCATAGAATACTTCTTTTAGTATGTAAACATTAAATTAAACCAATTTTCCTATTTAAATTTTAATCTTACAAAAGTCGGGTCGAAAGATTTAAAAGAAAGGATACAGTTAGCAATTCTCACTCTTACATCGCGAATGTAAACAACTTCTTGGCGGGAAATCGAATTTAGAATGATGAACTTCTTCATTTACTAAAGGAGTGTAGAACTGCATTTAAGGTACTGCAAAAAACTGTTTCTCCATTTATAATTTTTCACTCCTTTGCGGCAAACTGCATTTTATTCCACCTTTTCGCATTGTTGCTATAAATGTTTAGAATAATAAAGATTTTTTCGGAAACCTTATAGATCTTCTGAAAAAACACATTATTATTTCACTTTCAAAAATAAACAAAGTATTATATTAAATCTGCATCTCCCCCCATCAATGTGGTATTATTTATTTCACTGATTTTGCATCACAGAATTCCTGCAATAAATGTTTAAGAGATGGGTTACCTGTTCGGAGTTAGGCATCTCGCATTACGTTGGAGTACCAAATACATTTAAGAAATTTCCTTCAAATCTCTTAAAAGGTATTCACTTTCAAAAATAAACAAAATATTATATTAGATCTTCATCTCCCCCATCATTATGGTACTATTAATTTCACTGATTTTTTATCACAGAATTCCTGCAATAAATGTTTATGAAATGGCTTACATGTTCGGAGTTAGGCATCTCGCATTACGTTGGAGTACCAAATACCTTTTAAGAGATTTCCTTCAAACATCCATTGAGAAGATTCCGGTTGCCGAGAAACGGTAACACAAGTCGAGTAAGAGACCGAGTTTTCTAAAGAAGGAAGTTTTATTCGTGCTCTAGAGAAACTTTAATTCCTAACCATTAGAGGATTTCAAGATGGACACTGATGCCAGTCAAGAAATGTAGACCGTTGATTTTAAAAAATTGTTGCATTTTTCTCCATGGAAAAATTATTTTTGTAGTAATTTTCATATTTCATGACTTATTTTCTTGGTGACTGATTATCAAAATGCCAGGAAAATAAATAATAAGTCATCGCTAATAAACTACAATTTTCAATTTGCACCTAACATTACAATTCATCAGAAATATCCCTGTAAATAAAAATTAATTCAATATAGCAAAAAAAGAAGAAGAAAGAAATTCGAAATTTTATTCCGAAACATTGGATAAGGTGTGCCCAAAAGAAAAGAAGACTACAGTTATAAATAAAGAAATTTTAATAACTATATTCTAATTACAGCTCATGTGGAACAGTGCAACTATAAATAATCGCCAGTGACACTGATACACTGATCCCAGCGCGTAGGAAGGGAGTGGATGGGCTTCAGTGTAGAAACTGCTGGGTCAGGCAAACACCCATTTGAGCCGTCTTCTGACTCTCTGACAGAAGCTTGGCCACCCACTGTGCAGAAACTTTGCCATAACCAAGCTTTTTGTAGATTATGTGATGCACAGTCCTTTACAGTTCAACAGTAGTGGTGGTTACGCGTCCCACTTCATAACGCTGATGCCACCGGAATATGGTGCACCGTACGATACACTGCTCTCACGTCTTTCATCCTGCGATAAATTTGTGAAGCATGGTCCCCTTCTGCACGAAGAAATTGAATAACTGCTCTTTGTGCTGATCTGGAGGAATCCATCACGCAACGAACTGCGGAAACAACTCTCCAGAAATGAGGATATTGATGCGAAGCCGTTAATTACGCAGGTGCAACTGGGAATACCACCACGCCATCTGTCGGCTAGCACATTAACTCACTGGGATTTAATGCAATGCCGATACAGCTAAGGTCTCCTTTTTATTTGTGCACACCTTATAGTACAGCAGTTCCCAAACATTGTCTCTTTATTAACCCTAGATTAGTATTGTAGAACATTGCATCATAATAATTATTCAGGCTTGGTTCGCCTATTTCCTCTTCGAAATGCTTAATTGTATTAGCCGTTGCATCCTTAACGAATTTTACATCACTCAATTTAAGGAACTATTGTCGGCTTAAATGTTACCCTTATCGTGTTAAAAAGCGTTATTTATTTTATAGTCTGCGTTTTTATAATACTATTCTCCGTCGTTTTTAAATCAAGTTTATATATTTATAAAATCATATGCGAGATATTTCCATAAAATTTGAAACAGATGAAAGTAAGTATTGAGAATTAAATATTTAAAAAATGTAAATTTACTAATCTTTTGAATTTAAATCCAAACTGAGAGCACAACTAAATAGACTAGTTGATATTTTAATAGAGAATGAATGATAAAAATCTATTCCATAATAAATTTCGTAAATTTTATTAAAATTAAAGAAAACATTGCACGTAAAAATGGTATCATTAAAAGCGAATTGTTACAATTTTAAAGTGGTTAAAAAATGGGCTTTGTTCGGAAGTTATATGGATATGTTCTAAAGTTATGGAGGGATAACGTTAAAATTTCGATTAATCTTAAAATAATTGAAATTCTAGTAAAAAAGTTTAGAGATTTTTCTTAGTGAGCACCTACTTCCCAATAAGTAATTACATGTCTAAATTGGTAAATATAGCTGAAGTGTTTTTATATTTTTATTATTGGCACTGAGTTTGCATTTTATGACCAAGAAACTTTGTATACAATGTGTGTATTGTGACACATATGTGCGCATTTACTTTGTTATCATTTAACGTAGGATTACGTTCCTCCCATTGGGGTCTGAGGTAGGAGTTTGATTCACACGCCAAAATGCCACAAAAATATTATACGGGAGATCCTCTATATCTCCGTAACTACATATGTTAAAAACATAACTAATGTCTTATTTTAAAGATGAAGGGTAACAACAGAAGTTACAAAAAAAAAATTGAAAATGTAGTTCAGCGACTACTGAATCGCAAAGTTGGGCAAAAATATGCATTAATTTGTGATGCGATCTTCTATATCTCGGTAACTACACATGTTAGAAACGTAATTAATGTTTTATTTTAGAGATAAAGGATAACAATAGAAGTTAGAAAAAAAAAGATTGAAAATAGGAATTGTAGTTCAGTGACTACTGATTCGTAAAGTTGGGCAAAACTACGCATTAATACGTGACGCGATCCTCTATATCTCGGTAACTACACAATGGTTAAAACATAACTAATGTCTTATTTTAGAGATAAAGGGTAACAGCAGAAGTTACAAAAAAAATTTAAAATCGGAATTGTTAATCAGTGACTACTGAGTCGCAAAGTTGGACAAAAATACGTATGAATTGGTGACGTCACACGCATGAGGTGCGCGCGCACAATTGGCTGACGCTCTTGCTTGCCAAGTTTTCGCTAGCGAGATTTCGTGATTGAGTTGAAAATTTTGTTTCGACATATTTAATATAATAATGGCTCCAAATGTAAATTTACAAAGAAGGGAACTGCAATGAGATATAGAGAAGTTAAGAAAAGGCTTGTTGAAGCAGGAGAAGCAACAAAAGAAACAGCAGGAAAAGGAACAAAAGAAGCAGCAGGAGAAGCAACGAAAGAAACAGCAGGAAAAGGAACAAAAGAAGCAGCAGGAGAGGAAACGAAAGAAACAGCAAAATAAGGAACGTTCGGCCTTGCTTGCAAGACAGAGACGCCTATACATTTTACTGTGCATAATAAACGTCGATACAAGATATCGGCGCTGGAGATATTTGTATGACCGATTTTACAAATATCTTCTATCATGTATACTATCTTGTTGCATACTATCTTCTGTTTACATTCATCCGGGAGTAGAAGCATCCCATATGAAAATGTTCTTATTCAGCGCACTTATAAAATATTCAGAGACAAGTTTACTGATCGATGAAGAGTTTCATATAGATAAAGATGTTCCAATTATTGTTATGGGTGACTTTTATGTAGATGTCAAAAGGAATGAGAAAGCGTTCGGTTTCATGAAGAAGCATTTTGATTTGAACATGGTGCCAACAAATTATCCTAGTACTCTGGGAAATCCATATATTGATTTAACTTCTGCAAGAAACATTAATAATGAATAATTAAATTATGTATGTTATTTTGCATATCATCGACCGATCCTACACAGAATTGTAACATATCCACGCACGATTGAAGAATTCAAAACAAAAGAATTGACATCCTAATATATTTTATTAAGAAATAAAACAATTTTCATTGTAGCCTTAGTTTAATTTTATTTCGCCGTTTTTCCATACATTAGCATTTCAGCGAAAAAAAGAGAGTAACTTCGAGAAACAAAAGAGAATGACGAGTAACAAAGAGAAAAAAGTGTATAGCGAGTAAATTCGAGGAACAAAAGTAGTTCAGAGACTACTGAGTCGCAAAGTTGGGCACAAATACGCATGAAATTATGACGCGATCTTCTATATCTCGGTAACTGCATACGTTAAAAACATAACTAATGTCTTATTTTAAAGGTAAAGGGTAACAACAGAAGTTACAAAAAAATTTTGATTTCGCAAAGTTTTTAAAAAGTCTCAAAGTTGGGCAAAAATACGCATGAATTGGTGACGTTATACGCATGAGGTGAACGCTCACAATTGGCTATTGCTCTCGCTTGCCACGTTTCTGCGAGCGAGATTTCGAGCTTGAGTTGGAAATTGAGAAATTCGAGTTGAAAATTGAGTTGAAAAGTGAGAAAAGTGAGTTGAAAACAAAAGAGATTTGAGAGTAACTTTGAGAAACAAAAGAGAATTGAAACTAACTTCGAGTAACAAAAGAGAATCACGAGTAACTTCGAGAAACAAGAGTATCGCGAGTAAATTCGAGAAACAAAAGAATGTCGCGAGTAACAAAGAGAATCCGAGAAGCTTCGAGGAACAAAAGAGAATCGCGAATAACAAAGAGAAACCGAGAAACTTCGAGAAACAAAAGAGTCACGCGAGTAAAGTAGTCCTACGCCTTTAACATCAGCGGTTGTTTGTTTGAAAAAGACAGCCTCCCGTCATTTTTTTATTATTATTTTTAACTAGCAGTACGTGCACGTCGTTGCCCGTGGAATCAGTACTTCAACAAAATGAAAAAAATAAAAAATACCCGCCCACAATGACATGAAAAGTTTTGAAAACAAAATCAAAACAAAAGATACACATTATTGATTTTCTCGCTTATTTTTATATTAAAAAATTGCAGCGTGAAAATTATTATACTGCAAGCAAAGTATGCGATATGAATAAATACGTTAAAATACTGCCGAAAATAATAATCAGTCATTCAATTCAAGGCTATGACGTCACCTCTTCTTCAACCAATCAAATAACCAGCTGCCTTCCGGAAAAATGTCGCAGGAGAAAACTCGCTCTATAAAAATAACTTGCATCTTCCCAGGAAAAAATTAATTAAAAAAAACGGGCTAAGATATTTTAACCGTTCGTGTTTTAAATCTGACAGAACCGTTCTAGTTATAAGCTGAAAAAAAATTGAAAATAATAGTGTTATTAGAAAGTCGGATGTAACAAATTTGAAAACAAAAATAACATTTCGATGGCAAAACTGGCTATTTTTTAAGAATATCTCAAAATACAGTAAATTACGTTAGAAATTCAAAACTAACTTCATTAGAACGGAAATCGCCTGCTCTTTCCGATGGTGTATCTATTTTTCTCATACAGTTATCCGAAATCATGCTATTGAGAAATTAGTGCGAAAAATCACCCAAAACAACACAAAACATTAAATAAAAAATTTTCTAGACTTAATTTTAAAATTTCGGCTTCGAGGTGCATTGAGTCACTATTACGACTACCTATGTGCCAAATTTCATGGCTGTAAGTACGATAGATTCGTCTGGACATCGCGCGCAGGCACACATACACAGAAACATTGCCTTTTAGAAGTATAGATAAATCTTTCTGCGTAAGCCCATTCAACCAGCAGGGAACCATCACGGTTCTGAGTTCGGAGGCATAAGGCGAAGAAAAGAAAAGAAAGAGAGTTACAACGGTTTGCCCTGTAGAGCGCTTTGAACCATATTTGCATCAGGAAATTTATTGAAAGTATGGCAATATAAAAACTTTATTATCACGTAAACAACATTCGCTGCTGATTTCCAAATATATTCCAAAGTTGCCTTATTTTAAACGGCTGTTAGCAACTTTTCTAAATTAAAACGTCGTTGTACTGATTAAGATACTAACAAGAAATAATACTTCACTGACTTTGATGGCGAAGTCTCTGGACACCGTAGCATTTTTCCAAGATGCACACGAAGGTCTTCTGAAAAAGTTTCGCACTTCATTGACTTTGAAACAATTATTGGCAAGCCTCCCATTTCGAAAGGTGGAGCGATGATGGGAACGGGTTTTTTTTGTTACATCTTCATTCAATGTTTTGACGTAAAAATATATTTCCACTCGTTACTGTGATAGTCGGTCGAACTTTCTTGTGTGACAAAATACCGTCAGATTTGAATCGCTAATAACTACGAGACTAATAATGCGAAAAGAATGGTTGACCCCACAGCGGATAGATCATATCTGTAAGAGTTTGTCGCATAGTATTTGTTTTGCCTGTGACGTCATCGTACCAGTGTAGGCGCATGCGCGTGATTGTCATGAATTAGCTTTATGTAACGTTATGAATAAGTGTAGCGTGGAAACGCGTTTAGCTAGGAGGTTCATTCTGACGTCATTTTAAAGAGCGTGAGGAGTATTAGTAGGAACCGAAGTGATATAATAAAAATATTTATCGGAATATAAGTAAAAATCGGTATGAAATTGAAAATTTCTGACTCCGCATGTTTTTTTATTATAACATGCAGAGTTTTCTTTCGAATTCTTTGAGACTTACAGAATACTTGGAAATACGTAAAAAATATTGTATTAAAATTTGAATTCAAAAATATGAATGTTACGGGAGATATGAGCACTTTTAATAAATAATATTTTAATCCGCATGCACGAAAAGTAATTCTATATACTGTCAACAGATGGCGCCATCAAACGCTACTCTAAATAAAACAAAAGAAAGGCGCAGTTCGGGTCCGTGCCGAAGAATGTTCGTGGAAACGTCGGGATAAAATCATAAAACATGTATTTCGTATTTATATGTAATTTAATTATCAATCTCTTTAATACAATATTTACACAGAGTAAGTAGTATAATGGCTACAGAATAGATAAATCACAAGTTTATTGCATATAGCAAGGGTCTGTGGTAGCTTGTGATTTATCTATTCTGTAACCATTATACTACTCTGTGTGTAAATATTGTATTAAAGAGATTGATAATTAAATTACATATTAATACGAAACACTTGTTTTATGATTTCATCCCGAAGTTTTCACGAAAAATCTACGGCACGGACCGGAACTGCGTCTTTCTTATCTTTTTTTTCCTTCTAATTTTCAGAGGGCCAGTTTTTAAGTGTTTTTGGAATAAACAAAAGAATTTGGGGAAAAGAGAGTTCATCCTAGACAGTTATACATCCTTCTAAATAAATTATTTGCTCTTACGAATATTTTTTGCGTTTTTCACTTTTAAGTAATTTCAGTAACAGATTTGAAAAAGGATAATAAATATTAACAACAAAAATTTTAAGTATAAACAATAATTTTGCCAATATAAGAAAAATAATTGTAGACTAATTTAACAAAATTCTTCAAAGAGGAGATTACGGATAATTTTGGAAACTTTGTACGGTAAATTTAACATTATTCTGTTAAAATGTGACAATTTGGTAAAAGAACAGCTATTGCATTAACCCGTTCAGGACCAGCGAAAGGAGAAAGTAGAGCTTCCCCAGGCCCGCGCATCAAAACTCAGATGCAATATTATTCGAAAAAGTAAGGGTTTTTATCGCCGTCTAGTGCCGTTTAAAAATTCAAATAAAACGTTGAAGTTGCGATCACATATATGCGATGATGGGCTGTAGGGCACGGAAAGAGTGATCACATATATGCGATGATGGTTCTGAACGGGTTAAAATTCGTATTTTATAAAATATAACCATGTCTACTGCTAAATATTTTTCACTGAATATCTATTGTTTCCTTTTTGTGAACAAAAATGTTACTAAATTATCTTCTAGTGAATAACAAGGCAATTGTAAATAAGTAATGTATATACTTCTTCTCGAAGTGTTTATTAAGAGATCCATTTTTATTATTAACAGAGCAATTTATGAATGTATTCTCTATGAAGACGAAGGAAAAAAATGCCGGGAGGCTGTCTTATCAAACAGCCGCTGATATTATAGGCGTAGGGCTACTTTACTCGCGTGACTCTTTTGTTCCTCAAAGTTTCTCGTAAGTTTTAAAGTTTAAGTAAGTCTTTTTGTAACTTCTGTTGTTACCCTTTATCTCTAAAGTAAGACATTAGTTATGTTTTAACATGTGTAGTTACCGAGATATAGAGGATCGCGTCACCAATACATGCGTATTTTTGCCCAACTTTGCGACTGAGTAGTCCCTACAATTTCAATCTTCAATCTTATTTGTAACTTCTGTTGTTTCCCTTTGTCCCTAAAAGAAGACATTAGTTATGTTTTTAACATATTTAGTTACCGAGACATAGAAGATCGCGTCACCAATTTAAGCTTATTTTTGCAAACCTTTGCTAGTCAGTAGTCGCTGAACTCCAATTCCAAATTTCAAATTTTTTGTAACTTCTGTTTTTACCCTTTGTCTCTAAAATAAGACATCAGTTATGTTTTTAACATATGTAGTTACCGAGATTTAGAGGATCTCCCATACCGAGTTTTGTGGCGTTTTGGCGTGAGAATCAATTTCCTTCCTGAGGCCCCAATGGGAGGAACGTAGTCCTAAGTTAAAATATTAACAGAGTTATAGCAAATGGAAGTTTTACAATTCTTAGTTTTAACCCTTTACCAGTGTATCCCGAGCTCAGTTCGTGCATTTTTTACACTTATAATCTAAAATTAAGTCATTCGTAGTCGTTATCATTTGATACAAAAATGACCTGTAATCAATTCACATCTCAAGTGTTCTATGGGCTCTTAGTTAAATCGATACTGCAATGTATCACCAAAGCAGAAAAGGGATCATTTAATTAGGCGGTAAAGAATACTGTACTGTTAGGTGGTTAAGAAGATACCTTTACTGCTGCTAAGATTAATTACTCCGAATAAAATTACCGGAAATTTATAGAAATTTAGATACAAATTATTGACTGACTCCATGTCTGAAAGCATATAGGGTGTCCACACTTATCGTGGTCCGAAAGCCAATTTCTAAACCGTTAGATATAGACATATAGTTCCAATTCGAAAAATGCTTTAAATGAAGGGAAGAGTTATAATATATGTTTTTTGAGTGAATAAATATACTCCTTAAAATTTACGAAATTTAACTTTTTATACAGTTCCCCTGTCCTATCAATCGTATTTAGTCAAATATTCTTGCCACTCTAACATTAAAATCAGAAAAAAGTCCTACTCTTCAGCGACTAAAACTGACCGAGTTTTGGAGCTTTGAATATCGCTGGCTTAGACCACTTTACACCATTTCAATTGCCGTCTTGAAGACGACCCACCAATCAATTCACAGTACTTGCTCGACTAGGCCGCTGATTGGTTAAGAATCGTGAAATTCGAAGCTCCATAACTCGCTCAGTTTTAGTCGCAGAAGCGTGGGACTTTTTTTTTGTTTAAAATGTTAGAGTGTCAAAAATATTTTACTAAATCCGACTGATCGGACCGGGGAACCGTATAAAAAGTTAGAATTCGTAACTTTTTCAGGAACATATTTACTCACTCAAGAAACATATATTAAAATTCTTTCCTTCATTTAAAGCATTTTCTCAATTGGAACTATATATTTATTTAACAAGAATTTTTTTAACAAGAATATTTCGTCAAATATTCTTGACACTCTAACATTAAAATCAGAAAAAAGTCCCACTCTTCAGCGACTAAAACTGGCCGAGTTTTCGAGCTTTGAATATCGCTGGCTTAGACCACTTTACATCATTTTAATTGCCGTCTTGAAGACGACCCACCAATCAACTCACAGTACTTGCTCGACGAGGCCGCTGATTGGTTAAGAATCGTGAAATTCGAAGCTCCGGAACTCGCTCAGTTTTTGTCGCAGAAGAATGGGACTTTCTTTGCTTAAAATGCTAGAGTGTCAAAAATATTTTACTAAATATGACTGATAGGATCACGGGACCGTATAAAAAGTTAGAATTCGTAACTCTTTCAGGAATATATTTAGTGACACAAAAAATATAAAATGTAATTCTCCCCTTCATTTAAAGCATGTTTTCAATTGAAACTATACGTCTATCTCTAACAGTTTAGAAATTAGATATTGAATCAACGATAAGTGTGGACTATATGTATAACACATATTAACATATTCATTTTTAAGCTTTTCATACATAACTTAATCAACCATTTCTTGACCAGTGATGCCAAACGTCATCACCGGAAAAATATACTTTTAATAATGAACACATGCATTACTAGTATTCATATGACAGTTACATCTTTCTAGATGGTAATATTATCTGGATATCAATAAAAAATGACTGAATAAATTTAATCAATTAATTTGAATGAAATTAATTAATTATTGTAGATGAAACTAAAAATTTTAAACATGCAGTATTTTTAAATTATATTTTTTCAATATTTAATTTTTTTTTACTCACAAATAATAATCTGGTTGTATAAGGATCAAGTAGAAAAAATATAACTTATTGCTTATTTATAACTTATTAAAACTGTAATAATCAGATAATTAACCTCTATTATCCTAGTGAAGCTAGAATAAATGAAATAAACAAGAAGACTGAATAAAAATCAACAACGCAAGGCCATTAAAAATTAAACTAAACTCAGTCAAGCAATTCCTTATAAAACATATGAATTAAAGAATTCTCCCTTAAAAACGAGTGAAACAACCCGGGCTCCCTGTTAGATAACCATTCTCCGGCGAATGTTCAACAGGTCAGTAGTAAATAGTTTGATTATTACAAATTTCACCTCAGATTAGCCAAGTGCAGCTAGAA